>JAQGCA010000396.1:0-29242 GCA_034698945.1 Protaphorura quadriocellata
TTCCTCAATTTGACCTCGACCTAGAAAGGTCAAACATTGGAATTTTCGAGTCAACTCTTTTGCAGTCACCACAGTCAGGTTCTCAAGTTGACGTACATGTAAGTTACTTTTTTCTACTCTTCATAATTGCGACAAAAACCACTGCATCAAAATTATGATTTCTCATGGCCGAAAAACCTATCTCCGTGAGTAACCTCCTTTGCAAGTACTATTTGCGCAAATAATTACTAAACCTAAGGTGGCGAAAATTAGACCACCCTACCTTATTATTTACACTCTGGCTATCAGCTAACCTTATGATTATTGAGGATTCCAATCAGTTATGCTGATGGGTAAGGAAGGGTGAAATGTCTCTTGTCTACATTTTCCAGGGAAACTCAAAAAAAGCAACTACTGCTGCTTGTAATTCCATACGAATGTGAGGTGGATGGGAAGTCGAAGTATTCCAACGCGACGTTCATCCGCACGGTGCCTTCTTTTTTTTAACCCGACTCAAGTTTTGTCTCCGAAGCGCAGTTCTGTCATAAATAACGTCCGATTAGTTGGCGATCTGTCTTAGATAAACTTTTGGAGAAGACGGAGAGAGAGGAAGGAAAAAATCCTGGTCGTCCTTCGTCTGTTTCAACCATGACTGCGACTGCCCACATGGAATATTAGTTTCGTCAACCGAGTTGGACAAGAATTGTTTAAGCTTATTTGTGTGCGTCCCGTTTAAAACTTTCTTTAAATTCTCCTTTAGTCATCCGAGGTCTGCATCTTTCAAAAAAATGACATCTGTTCAATTGACATGTTTCCATCATTTCAATCTCACAAAACTTCATATAAAGACTTCCTTCACATAGACGATCAACCCTTGGCCAGAGCATAACCTCAATCGTGGGATTTTCGCTTTCATGCTCTTTGACTCCTTCCATTTCAGTGATAACATTACTAAAACGTTAGAAATAATATTTATTTATTTATTTATTTGAACCCAAGTTTTACAACACAAATATACAAAATCAACACTTTATGAACATGACAATTCCCCATATAAACGGGCAATTACATCGACATGCAAAAGTAAACTTATTTCAAAATTCAGACAGCAATTCAGACTTCAGTACAAAACATTAATTTAACTTTCGCAAATGGTTAATTTTAATTTCTGTGCAAACGCGTGTAAGTATAATTTGTTGAAAGTTCACATGAAAATGAAACCTAATTTTAATAAATAGTTTTCTCTAGTGTTAAAAGGAATTTGAAATGAATATTTAGTACAAGTTTTTAATCCGAACCATAATTGAATTAATTTATTAATTTATATTTTAATCGTGTTAGGCCTATTCACTTGTTTTTGTGGATTTAGTTATCAGTTAGTGTAATGGATGTGAATAAATTGAACTGTCTGTAATGTTTTTTGTAAGGCTTTGGCTAAAAATCAAATAAAGAATACATATATTATTTTCGTAAACGCTATACATATTATCTTTATAGAAATACAACCGACAATTGAGTAACTCAGGAAGAAATCTCAAAGCTCAATTGCCCCAGATTACGGAGAAGTTTCGTACATTTCATACTTGTAATATTGCCGTCAAGAACTTGTAATGAGCACATGTAATGTAACGGTTTTGCTGACAGTCTGACTTTATAATTCGAAGTTGTGAAAATCGTCTAGTTAGTTAGTCCAGTGATAATTTCGTAGTTAATACTTGTTCTCAGAATTTGACTTAGCTTCCAGCGACATGTTGACGTAGCCGAGTCCATAGTCACCTCTGGAAACGCCAAGATGACATTATGTATTCGACCCAGACGGAAGAGTTGAAGTAAGATACTATAGATACCCTACCCAAAGAGTTCACTAAAACGAATGTCGCATGGCCGACCAAGAGGTCATAAACTTAACGAAGAAGATTGTTAAAGAGTAAATGTGGAAATGTTTCCTACCGCCAAGATTCTTTAGTTTCTATTTTCCACCGTCCGCCGCTCCTTTTACCCTTTCATTTATTTGATAACTAACAATACTTGCCAAAAGCCTTTCAGTTTAGTACTGCCCTCCGGCAATTATCGATTACAAACGCTTAGCCATGATACAGGGTGTTCACGAAAAGACGCTCAATTGCTTGTTGGATATTTCGAGTAGTTACAGCAATTTATGTTGCAGTCAGCCTAAAAAAATCGGCATTTACTTTATCGGCTTAGAATGAATAATATTGTATTCCAATAACTAATTATTATAACTTCGGTTCCTCCAAAATCCATCTTGAGTTGTTATTACACCAGATTGTGTTCGTCCTACTTCGTCAAATACATCCTCAATAAATTCTACCTTGACCGTAACATAAAGATTTGTATACACCAAAAAATGAACAAACAATTGTGCGTCCTTTCGTGAACACCCTGTATCATAAGCAAATCTTTCAGCTCTTCGGGCATTTTCTGTCCAGCACAACTTAACTTTAAACACATTTTCCTACTTCCTTTCACCATTTCCCACTAAAAATATGTGCTGAACCTTTTTGA
Organism: Protaphorura quadriocellata; assembly: GCA_034698945.1. Lineage (NCBI taxonomy): Eukaryota > Metazoa > Arthropoda > Collembola > Poduromorpha > Onychiuridae > Protaphorura > Protaphorura quadriocellata. Next base: position 2,506 of record JAQGCA010000396.1, read on the forward strand.
GCCGTATCGGAAATATCTTCACCTTATCGTTTCGGATGGGCCCGGAGACAAAAGATATGAAATAACCCTCAAAAACCCGTCCTTGAAGGTGGGTTGAAACAGTCTCAAAGAAGGATCATGAATAATGAAATATTCCAAGGCTCGAATCAGCCCAGGCCTTCGATTATTTCATCTGTCATCCGACATGAACATCTCTGACCTTAATAGAGTACAGTCATCAGATGAAATAAACACGTATCCGACAATCTGATCTGAAATCATAATCGAGCTCTCAGAATCAGACATCGGATCCAAACTATCTGATCTGATCAACATTATAGTGTTTAAGTATGGAATATTTTGTAACTTGTTCATGTGTTGAAAAATGGGTGTGCCAAACCTTACCTACAGACGAGTCTGCACAATCCGTTTACGATAAAGAATAAATAACTCTTCCGAATAAACCGATCAAAGTTCATTTATATTCTATGTATACTTTCTTGTGGTTGTTTATTCGTAATTACTTCAATTTATTTAGTTTTGAACTTCGACAGTTGCAGAGCTAGGGGAGGACGTTTCTTTGGACCTAAATTTTGCAAACATTATTTCTTCCCTTCGCTGAAAACCTCCGAGAATGGGTTTGAACAAATTCCACATACATCCTCCCTTTCCACGACGAGTAAACTATTGTGTGTTTTTTTTTTGGGGGGGGGGGGGTGGGTCTACCCGTGTTAGGTGAATGAGTAGAGTAACAATGAGAAAGATGAAGAAACCTGGGTTTAAGAATGATCCTACTGCCCTTTCCGTTGAGTCCTTTGTAGTGCGACCAAACCCTAGTAAATCACTCTATTGAGAAAATTTCCATGATCGAATTCCCTGAGGCAAATAGTGAGAAGGACTCAAATCGTTTTTCTTCTCTGTCCCGTTGTAGACATTCAATCGCTCTAAGAGGATTTTACACATAACACTAAATACAATAGCCTCAGAAAAATACAGCTGGTCTGTAAAAGGACAGCATTGGAATGGAATTTCTTACTCCGCCGTGGGTGACCGTCATCAAACAACGAATCGTACGAGGAAAAGCGAAAAACCAGTAAACAAAACACATAATATCCAATCCAACTGGATTCTTTTTCGTAAATGAATAAATGGGTCTTTATCCAATTTCAGAAGATCATCTTCTCATTACAAACAATCAAGTTCAAGTAACATACATCAAGTATATATTTGCATACAATAGTAAAAACTGGCACTTGGAGTTCTTTTTTGTAGCATCACATCCTTAGACACAACACAGCACATTACATTCATACATTATTAATATTCTTCCTCCATTTAGTTTCACATCCAATCAACCCCTACAATAATTCATTCTCCATTTGTAAGTCACCATTCGTTCCTAAATAAATTGATAACGTTTTACACACGGTTACTTAAATTTATGTTAACATTTTAGTTGTCCTTCAGAAGAAAGAAGAGATTTTAATATTTGTATAAGTGGTATATAGAGTTTGGATAACTTGAAGGCACTCGTGATTAAAGTGTGATACGGTACAACATAACTATGAGCGGAATTCTTTAACAAGTTCAGGTTTAAGTTAAGGTCAAATTTAAAATATTTTAAGGTGTTATATTATATTTTAATTTGGAGCGGAGTGAGTTGTCTGAACCCGCGGTTAGCAATGAAAGGATTTTTAAAACAAAATGCGAAGGTTTACAATGCTGCCTTTGTTATGAGTCTGAGACCAACTATTGGAAGAGGAAATACGAAGCAGAACGAATAGAGTTTAAACTCAATATGCCCTAAAAGGTTGCAGCGTAATTAAGGCAAGTCGCCGTATGAATTATCTGTCATGCCAAATTCAAGGCAATATAAATTCTTTGGCTTCGGATATTTCTTGAAAAAACTTGTAAGAGCCATTGCGAAGATGGAAGGAGCAGTGACTTGAGATTAAAGGAATGTTAGTAATAGTTGATGATACAGAGGCAAATAAAGAGGTAGATTAATTGAATTGTCTATTACAAAGTACTGGGTAAATTCATAACACGATTACAACATAAAACTCATCATCAGTCAATAAATGTGTACTTATAAACTAATTCTACAAATTATAAACAAACCAGTGCAGATCACAATAAGATTGACAAGATTGCTGTTAAACAAAAACTTAGTTCCTTAAAATGGGTTCCTTCGTTATGACATGTATAAGCTCTCGCATTTTAAAATATGTTCATGGACACGCTCAATTCTACTATTCAAAATTTTGACAGACTTGTCTGGTATTGTCGGCAAATAGTCAACAAGGGATGGCTCTAACCTAAGAAATAAACTTTTAAGAAGTTTTCCAACACTTTTGTCACGGTAAAGTCTTTTTACAGCCTCAGCAGTTGATTTCCTGAACACACACAAAGAGTCTAACATCACTCGGTGATACTGCTCATACTTGTCAAGAAGTCTGTAGCCGTGGAGAAGGCCACTCTCATTGTCAAGAAACACTAGAAGCCCTGTGGACACATCTTTGGCTAAATTGTGGGCAGGGGCTTCCATCATGGCAGGATTCCATTGTAAATTATACAAATTATTAACCATTCTGTCCAAATTAGCAGTCAAATAGTCAAACACTATGAGATCAGACCACTGGGCTAATTCTCTCATGTCCAAAGACTCTACAGAGTTTGAAGAGAGAAGAATGTCAATGGGATGAAGACTTCGTCTTGAATCACGAAACGGGGTAGGGATAAAAGCGGGGGATAGATTTGGAATAAACTGAGTCAATACGACCGGTTTCTCTTCTGTCCATTGTGCCAAGTTTAATTGTGGGCGAACTCCCGTCCATTTTCGATTTGACGGTTGGACTAAGTCGAGGGTGGATGGGGCCAAATTTCCTAGACCCAAGAGTTGGCCCAAATAAAAACTAAATATCTCTCCTTGTATTTGGTCTGAGTTTTGCCGGTATCGGCAACAAGCTTGAGTTCCATTCTCTAAACTCAACAATCGATTTTGCATCCGCCCACACCCTTCATCAATTTTAAGAACTGATGATCTTTTCACAAATGTTCTCCAAGCATTAGCCTCGTTATCAGTGAATCCTTTTGGAAGCATCTGTTCAACAATGGAACTCCAATAAATTCCATTTACAGGCTCAATGTTTTCACTCAACCTCGTACTCGCACTTTTCTCCGACGACACAACGAGGGACTCCGTGTTCGACGTATTAAATAGAACTTTGGGAATTTCTTGTTGAATGGGATGAAGAGACAAAATCCTGGAGTCTGTTGCAACGAAACGGACATTAGAGTTTGGACGACGGAGTATTCGATTTTGTAGTAATTTGTCATCAACACTCTTCTGGTTTTTAAGAGCTTCGATATGGGCAAATTCAGGGAATCGACTGGCAAAAAGTTCTGGACTTTGAGTTGGAATATTCAAAACTTTTCTATCAGTGTTGGTACTCACTAATGGTAATGCCATTGGTGGTAATTGTTCAAATGTACTATTTCTCGTGAAACCAAACTCCGGAGAACGTTCAGGGAGTAAATATAATGGAACAAAAATTCCGACAGCTATTCCAATACAAAATGCTAGTGCTGTCGTCAAAAAGTATAATCCTTTGAAAGACCTGGCCGTCCTTACAGGGAAATGGGAGGTGAAACAATGTGGATGACCGAACATTCTTGAATGAAGGGTCCAGTCACTGAAATTGTCATCCAAAGCTCGAGTCCCTTCAACACTAGTAGAGCCACAGTGAAGGCAAGGACACGATTTGATCATTGCAATGAAGTTTCCACTCACTTTCGGTCCGTGTATATTCCGCAATTATTTGGTTGGGAACGCCTTTTGATCACTTCATTCAGCGAAGGAAAGTTGAATTAATCAGTGGCAAAGTGAAACCCCTTCTGGTCAATTGACATGCAGTAAGTGATGGAGTTTTACGGTTGGTTATAAATGACTAAGGAATGGCATTAACAAGTCATTCGTGAAGGTTATTTGAAGAATCGTGCCTGCCTTTCGTCATGTCGTCTCGTTTCAACTCCGGCATGTCCAGGGGCTACTTTCACACTTTCCATATTATACTTCCAAACGCTCTGTCAATTCTCAATATTAGCTCAACAATCAAGGAGCACCCAACATCAGAACATCAGTCAGTGAACACGGTAATGTTTAACCCAAAGAATAACACAAACTCTTGTCTTGTTAGTCAATTGTCATTCAACCTTATGCACTAGCTTACTTATCCATTCACTTAATCTGGGACATTGAACAAACGACGGAATTTATTCGAATTCAATAACCAATTAGTGACGCGTCAGTCGACACTGGCAAGTCTTGCTCCACATTCTTCAGTAGCAACGTAGGCCTCATTTTTAAGCTTCCGACAATCCCACGTTAACATTGTTGTTTTCTAGAGCGTCCTCAATATTTAAACCATGGCATTGACTCACGTCAAATTCTAATGTCCGATGTTTGATAACTTTCGTGAAGGTGTTCATTCTTCCATAATAAAAGCAAATTCAACTCAGTTTTCAGCAGAGAACAGAATATCAAAGGAATCTGGCTTCAAAGGATGTGAACTGATGAAATGTTTACTCGTATGTGAAGAGGCAAAACGTTAAAATTGACACACACTGAGGTGAGTGTTCACGAGGACAAGCCGACGGCAACTGGTGGCTGGAGTCTAAGGAACGTTGTTCTTGTAGTCACTTGTTTGGGCTTCAGAAATGACCTGAGGCTGAATTATGAGCTGAAGAGCTCTTGGGGCAAGAGAGTCTTCAGGGGTTGCGCTCAAGAGTGGAAATTTTTAACCATGAGGTTCATGACAAGTTTTTCATTGAACGCTTAGGTTAGCGTACGTACTGGAAGGAATATCGCAGTTCAGTCTCTCAGGTAGTGGAGGTAGTGGATTACTACGGACAAGAAGTAGATAGACGAAAAAAATGGGTCTCCCAATTCAAATCAACCAGGAGCTCGGACTCAACCCTGTCTGCATGACCAATTATTACTGGTTCCCAATTGCTTCAGAGATGTGGATTGTGGATGTGATGTGAACATGAAACTGGGGGTCCTATTTCATTTCTTTTCCCTTGTCCGATCAGGATCAACCTATCTGGCTCACCTGTCAATCATAAACGGACCAAACTTGCTTTCACTGTCTCTATAGAGATGACGGTTCGTAGTGGGTTTTTGAAGAGTTGTGGATTAAAGGTCGAGTCAACTAAAGAGTTAGCAGACCTTTGACTAACTAGGACTGTTACTTCTGCAGCCTCAACATCATGACCATGGCACGACTTGGGACTTCTTGATTGAAATTGGATGAATTTGTTCGACTATGATCAGCAGTGGTGGTTGGAGGACATATTGTTGTACATTTATGATCAGACGTAGGTGTTTGGAAGTGCCGTGGGATGATTCAAGGCGAGGGAAATTCACAGATAGTCAAGCAGATTTATCAATAAGGAGTTGTGGAATTTGTTGGGGCTCGATAACATGGTAGTTGAGAAAGGGCGGAGTTTGTCCAGGATATCATTACACGCTCCACAGATACTCTCAACAATGAACGACAAGAATCCTATTCTTTTCCTTTCGCCGCCATCCGATTCCTGCAAAGTAGTCAAGTACATAATCTCATAAGTTTTGAGTTTACACTGATTAATAGTAGTACATTAGAGGTTGTTCCTGTCAGGGATCACTCCTGATCATTTCCTTAGACATGACTAAAATCTTATATAGCCGAATTTTTCAAGAAGCATAATCTTCTGCGTAAACCATAAATGCATACCATCAAGAAAACTTGGCAACAAATTGAGTTTATCATCTAAAAATTGGTACTACCACGAACGCTCAGGTTACTTTAGGAATCGAACCTCTTCCTGAGGAACTCAAATTTTGCAAAACCTGCCTTCACTTTCTTGCATGGACAGTACGAGCTTAAAGAGTAGGGAAGGTGTCAAATTATCTTGCAAACTACCGTCAGAAAACAGGTGACACTTAAGAAATGCCTGTGTATGCTTGGACGGTGATAAGAATCGTGAGCACGACACTTTAAGTTAAATCAAATACATTACATACATACAGGGAGAATGAGACAAAAAGAAAACGGCGCGGTGAGATTTTATGAAGTTGCCCGGTAAGTTCAGTGCTCAGTCAAGCAAACCGTTGACTTTTCAAGGGTTAGCTTAACTTCTTAACATTTGTTAGCGCAAAGGAAGACTTGACTTTGCTCGATTGCACTGTAAAGCAACGGGGGACGAGCTATCAATCAAAATGGAACGACAATCGGTTCATTGGCTTCCAATAGAAAGAAATTCCAAATCCTTCACGATTAGGAAGGAGAACGCGTAGTTTGAGCCAGTACACTCTTCAGTAGTTCAAAGAGACCTCACCACCCAAAAAGTTGACATGTCACAGAAAATGATTGAGAAGTTATTTCAATATGAACACCGCTGTACGTGGGAAGGGAATGATGCTGTGGAGTAGAAATATCTATAACGTGTGTATGGCTTAGTTATTTGTCCAATTTAGTGCGCTGTACAATTATAGAAGAGATTTTATCAATAGGTCATTTCCCCCCTTCAGGGGAGTATTTTTTTTATATTTTTTGGTTGGCCCTATTTGTACCTCAAAAAACTCTACATTTCAAACACTTGTATTAGGTCCAGCGAATAGTTTCCTTATAAAGTGAGTGCAAATAAATTGAAAAAATTACCGTCCGTCAGGGATAGGGACTTTTTTTTCAATTTTTATTGCAATAGGATGCACCCGGGAGAATTCTGAATCCATTGACACCGGAATTATTAAAATCCGTACACTGGTTTTCTCAAAATGCGTGAGCACAGACAGACGCCGCACAGACAAATGGCAAGTACTGTTTTATATATAAGTACATGATGCTCATTACTTAAACATAAACGTAGCATGGTCACCATATAAATAGGAACGTTGGGGGCAATTTTACTGTAGCTAAATGTCGGTAACCATCAGTAGTTGAAATTTAGATTCTATCAAATCTCTGGTTCAATGAATCCCGACTTTCTGTTCATGATAAACATGTGTCATAGGTACAAGCGCAAGCATGCAGATATCACTTAAAAATTCATGTACCCCGCATCCTGTAGATTTGTCCTACGCAAGGTAGCAATTAATTCCTTGGCGGAACTTGTTTGTCAATAGTGTAGTAAAGAAACAGCATGCCTGCCGTGCATTATATAAATGTAACCCTGTTGCTACTCCGAACAACTAAAACGGTTCAAATATGCTACATTCCACATTATGTCATTAAAGTAGTCACACGTGCCGTGACTATTTAGAACAATGTTTTGCGTGCGTACGAACACGTAAATTTTTTTGATTCAATCAGTGGAAAGGCAAGGCTTTCGATGTCGTGTTACGTATGTTTAGAGTTTAAAGAATTAGAGATTTAATCTCTACTGCAGAATGAAAACACCATGTGTCAAGTATAAGTATATGCGAAGCCATAGAGTTACGAATCATAGATTGTTTATTTTGTTGCTATTCCTAGAGTGGACATAACGACATTTTGCAATTTGTTAATTTTCGGTCTGCGGCTTGCTTTTTAGCATTGTCAGCACGGGGAGTCAAAGTCCTCGTCCGTCGCCTCGCCATCTTCTCTTTGTTTAACTCTCTCCATTTGCGCAAGGCACGGTTTGAAACCTTGACTACATAGGGCATGCGTGTGTCCACAATAGCAACAAAATAAACAATCTATAATTCCTAACTCCATGTGCGAAGCTAAATAAATGTTTACACCAATCATGTGTTTGTTGTATATACGGGCTAGTAGTTAGTAGTCACCCAGTATGCTCAAAGAAGGCATCGGCTACTTTCCTTCAGCGTATTTAAATAGTATCTACAAATAAAAGGGCTTATCCCATGGGTATATTGTATGAACCATTTCCATGGGCAATGTAAGTCAACCTTTGAGGCCTTTTCCCAGCTAAGGCTTCCACAGCCTTTAATATTGTAGCCTTCACTCACTCATTCTGCTGTCTTCTACCCATCCATCTTGATTGAAAATTTGGAAGGATCAAATGGGAACAATAGAATGCCGGGGTTAAGCGGGTTGGTTGTATGACGGAGATTTATGACGGTCACTCTTGGAATTAGGCACAACATCATTTACCTAATGTGCTCAAAATTTTTAGGAAGGCAAACAATTCAGTTCCGCCTGCGTGTTGCCAACAAAAGCTCGACGGACTACCACTAAAGTATTTGGATAGTCACGTCGGAACCACTCGACCTTTCATGACCTAACAGAGTGTAACTCAGGGGTCAAAAGTAAGTGCCATACCTAAATATCTAGACACCGTTCTTATACCTACGGTATTTCTTCGGACCGTAGTTTTTTTCCCAACAGCTCAACCAACGCAAGACACTATGATATGTCACTGGTAATAATGAACTTGTTGTTCTCTCTCAATTGGATTAGACCCGAGTGAATATTTTACTATAACTATAGCACGAATTGTTATGCCAACAGCCTAAACCTACAAGGGAACTTATTTTGGTGGGCATTCGATTAAATTGGAATATGGTTTAAATGAGAGCATATTAGGAATTTCTGAACGGTGAAAGGGGATGATGGGAGTATCGGGGGCAAAAGTGTCCCTCCCAAAAGCATTAGTGGTATAGTGATAGTTGTGTTAAGTAGTAGTTAGGTTAACGAAGCTGCCAATGGAGGAGTGATAAGAATCATTATTGTAGGAAGTTGTTGATTGGCAAGTCCAAGTGGTTCGGAAGTGAAGAAAGGGTTTCTAAATTATAGAGTACAAGCTCTTTAAATGATGCAGGATAATCAAGTGCCAACATTTTGTCCGGAGTCCACGAAGGCATCACACTCCAAGCTCTATTACAAATGGGTTGGCTTAAGAGCTCAACGAGATGGGGGTGTATTGGCCCGCACAGCTGTCTAATGATGAATTATTCTCTTGAATGACAGCCCACTGCCACGCTCTCTTTGTCCTTCAATACTTTCTACACTCCAAAAATCAACCAATGTATCACACGCCATCACCTTTAGACAAGAAACCTTAGATATTCTGAGCCCGCTTAATTTGATGAATCATTTCTTGTGATCGTGCCATAATTAACTCAATTATAGGAGGAATAGAGGACGTTATATAATCCTAACGATCGTCTATTTTGTCTATAGCCTGAAACTACATATTTGTTTAACATAAGAACTGGGAAAACATACCCCCTAACATTCAATTATAATTTAGACGAGTACAAAAAATTGCTCCTTCCATCCTTTCTTGCCTCATTATTTCATTAACAAGTGTGAACTTCGTAGTTAGTCATTTCCAACGGAACTCGAACCCCACTCCATTCCGTAAATAATGGAGTCCGAATTAGTGGGTCACTCAATCCAAAGGGACGCAAAGGTAACCAAATATTGATCCCGGAAAAGATTCCGGTGTCAGCCTATGTTTGCATCGCGTCTCTGACCCACCCGCAGACGTCCCCGCCCTGGCCTGGCCGACGACATTCTTAAACCCCAGGACGGAATAGAAGTTTATTACCCCGGTCAATACTCGTGACCTCTGTGGGCCCATTGGAATGACTGATTCGTTAATTCGGACTTCAGATAAGTGCTTTCCTAAATTATACAATTTTTATAATTCTCAATAAATAAGTCGCCCTGAATCACCCTCTTGAGTCAGTTGCCATTGTCATGACGTTTTTTTTCTAGTGTTCAAATTTTTTCTAAACGAGACTAGTGAGAACAATACTATTATTTATTAACAACTCTAAGTTCAAACGTTTCAGCAATGCTGTCCTTTCCGTGAAATGATGTTAGACTCAACAGAATATTTGTAAAACTATTCCCACGGACGACAAGAATTTATGTTTAGAATGCAGACCTTCGAACGTCGAAGGCTCCTGCTTATAATTTTGAGTAATTTCAAGTAAAGAGTCACAATAAATGCTGCTGAAGAGTAAGCAGTCTTAAATGGTGTCATAAATCATGACAGGGTCGGAGCATCAGACGAGAAGGCATAAAAGTTACGAAAATCCCCTGAAGCCAGAAATCTTGCATACAATAAATAAACCATGATAATTTCAAAAAACGACAGAAAAGGGCTCGAAAGGACAGCATACCATACCAAGCATTAACTCAAGTTCCAGTGGTTAGGTTACATAGAATGAACGTCGGAATAGCCTTCCCCCTAACCTTTTTTTGTGCCCCGCATTGTTCAAAACACAAAGCAAGACATCTAATTCCATGTTGAGATCGTAGTGGGTGCAAAATAATTTATTTGCATCAATTGATGACAACATGCCTGGCACCATTTGACTGGAGTTTCCATGATTCATTCGGTGTCATTTAGTTATTACGCGTAGATTGACGAACGAAACATTCCTTAATAACTAATTGTTTCTTGTGTAGGGTAATTCGATACACCTGCAGTAAGGTTACTAAATAAAATACTACACAGAAAACATTAAAGGCTCCACTAATAAATTAGTCAACCCGCGTCTTACCACATTTACTGTCAAATATGTATATGAGTTAATATACACTTACAATATAAGGATACAAACGACTTGTCTTTCTTAAATTAAAAAAAAATAAAGAAACCTCTTGAATCGACAAAAGTTAAAAAAGTAGATTTTCTACTCGAGAGAAGAAAGAAGAGGGAAAATTATAATGCAGGAATTGTCCACATTGAATTTAGTGAGTATTCTAACGTGAGTTGGTATTATGGATTTTTAATCCACATTGCGTAAATCAAAGTCTCTGGACTCAGCAGGGAATTATTTTTATGTAAATGTAAGAAACATGCCCACATGACGCGGTAGCTTGTTTAACCTTCCTTACGTGCTTAGAGCATTATGACAAATTCTGTAAAAAATTGACTAGGAAGATGACATTTCATAATTTCAGTGACACCGTCCAGCCACAGAATTGTTAGGCCTACAAAAACAACTTGCACAATCTTGTGACAAATACATTGGCCTTACTTCATCTTCTTGAATTCAATGTGATCAGAATAAGGTATCACGTTCAAAGAAAAATTAACATAAACAGTTTTCAGCTGGACTTCGTAAAATTATTTTAAAGATTATGAAAATACCAAAAATATTATAGTTCAATTTCCATTGACACAGACAAACACGACCTTCAGTACTTTGATACTAATTTAAATGGAACAAAACAAATTCTGTATAATTTCTCCAGAACTTAGGTCACACCGGTTGATTAAAGCTTTTCAGTCAGTAATTTATAACCTTAATTGGTCTGACTATAGGGCATTTTCATAATACAGAAATGATTGTTTGCATAGGTTCAACTTAAGATTGGCCGCTGGGTACCTTAATTTCTCACTGACTGTACAAACGCTTAATATTTCGTTTTAAAATTAAAGGAAAAAGAGATATGTCTATAACCCCCGGTGCCTTTCGAGGAACTTCGGTGACAATTTCAGAAGAATAAATTGGAATGTATCCTTTCCGTCATGCTCTTAACGATGGGACTTTAGCGACACTTTCCCATAGTTCAGGATTATTATGACACCTTCGAGACTGAACAACCTCTATCAATACAGTTTTACAAAGTGTTTCAAACATTTAAATAGGTAACAAAAAATACCATATGTATGTCTATATAAGAAATCACGTTACAGAATTAGTGCAATACCCTGTGAATCCGGATTTCTCTCATTGACATGGAGTTTTGAGCGTTTGGGAAATGAATCCCCCGCTTCCCCTTGAGCAATTATGTTCGTCATTGTTCTAGAACTCCACATAAGAGTATATAGCTTATTGACAACTGAGTCAATCATCATAATTATTCTCCAAAATGGCTATTAATATTGTACCCTTCAATTATTTAAACCGCCGAATCCATGGTTAACTTTGAACCATGTAGGAAGCAGCCACAATATTCAAGAAGTACAAAACTCAGACATACAGTCGTCCGACTTTTAAAGAATAATCTGCTCAGGAACAGAGTTGTATTTACAATGTTCCTCTCGTAAAGACCCATATTATCTGTTTTCATATTGTTCTAAGGAGTTAGTTCGTTGCAACTGCCGACTATTACATTCAGAGGTGGATAAATCTAACCTCTCGGCTTAACAGTAAGCTTTTTTAAACTTAAAGAATGGCATGCCTGTCCAACAGAATGGTATATAATGAAGCATTACAGCAGAGTAAAGTATTCCAAATACTTGCGGTGTAGTGAACGGATTAATGAAAATTTTAAGTGACTGAGGAAAGGAAGAAGGAGTATGCATGGGTCAGGACAGGAGTCCATGGAATGTCTCAATGAGCAGACTCCTTTATTAAAGACCAACGTTACAGAATACAAAGTACGATTCGAGTGGTTTAAGAGATGGACGGGACTGACGGACGGATATCATAAGGAGAGCTCACTTGGATTTTTTTTTTATTATTTTTTCTCATGGATGAATTTCTCCTGCACCATAATGCCTTCAAAATAAGATTATTCGACCCCTCATCTCACCCGTGAACGTTCCCAACAATACTCATCCTTAGTCCATTTGAGTGTGAGTAGGGCTTTCAGTACCATACCGGGGCTTCATGAAGATGCAAAGATATCTAGTTATTCGTAATGAAAGTATTTTGTCTTGAATTGGGTAACCATATTTAAAAAATATATAATTTTACAAGCATACGTGAAAAATGCAGTTAAAAGTTTAGTAAATTGATGATCAAAGTTAACCCTCTGTCCACTCAGATGGACAGAGGACTCGGTTGGGCTAAAATACTGAGCATTATTATTTTATACTGACAACACCAGGGTTTGAGACTACCGACATACTGGAAGAGCGATACCGTGAGCAAATGCCCCAACTGTTAGCCACCTCTTACCAACAAATGTTATTCTTTATCTACACCAATTCTTCTGGTGCCCAACAGACTCCAATATCCTGTCACTCTTATTTATTGACCCTTGGGCACCAAACCCCATATCATTCTCACTTCCTCATCTTCACTTCTTGCTCTCGTTACCCTCCTCTCTCAAACTCTTCATGACTGTCGGAGCTCTAATACTATGGACTCATAATATAAAAATAATAGTAATCGTTTGTTTGTTTGTTTGTTTGTTACTCGGGCTTAAAGTCTCTCCAACACATTCCTCACAACAATAGACAAGCTAACAGCAAGTCCAATATCCATCTCTCCACAATCTTCCCAACCCGTGATTTCTGCAGACCAGCAGACCGGAGACAGACGACACACGACAATGTTACATGAAATTACTAATTACAATAATTGAAATTTGTAGTTAAGGTACGGAAGGGATGTGTTAAAGAAGGTTGCGGGATCAATTACCAGACCTGTCTTTGCTTATTTGGGTTCAACCATGGATTTCCACAAACATGTTTTTGTTTCGTTATTTTTTGTTATCACCCACCAGTTAGCTCTGGCTGCAGTTCTCTTGTACGAACATTAGTTTATAAACATTTAATGGTAGAAACTTAAGTTCCTCAACTTTTGGCCTTACAAACGAGATTTACAGTTTAATATGTTGCTTTAATATTATTATCCCGACCTCAATGTTTCATTTTTTCAACATAATTTTTAAATTGGGAGTGGTTGTTGTAAATAAGTTGGTTAGAACGTTGAAGTTGAGGTGTGGTATCAGTTAGTTATTGATTGGATCATGGCTAAATTCACACGACGAACCAAGTGGATGTTCACGTGGTGGCATTGTCAGAAAATAAATTTCTTGACTGAATTGGTCGATTCAAGATTTGTTGATGACATGAAAGGGTTATGGAACACAGTAAACAACAAGAATTATGGAGAGCGCCTTAAGTTCAGGTTTATACACTGGTAATAACACTCGCCACAGCATAGCTTGATGCAGATAAAGGGTGTATAAAAGATTTTCTCTATCCTTCTCCAGTTTTTACATAATTTTCATGTCTCATTGCCTCTTTAAGTTGTTGCGGAGTGAGGTTTGTATCTAAAGTATTAGTGTTCCCACTACTGTCCATTTGTCACGCGATTTCTGCCCTTTTCATTTACAATCCTAATATCGTCTTTAATTCAAACGCCGCGCGGTCTCTCTCGATGTCACTACCACCAAAGGCCAAATCAAACTATCTCGTCACGACTTGTCTTAAAAGTAGGTGTACTTTGTTCTCTCTCCAATTGCTTCTAATAACATCTGTGTTAGTATTAGACTTTTGGATCACTTGACTTTGTAATTGATTTTGAATCCTTCCTTTTGGCTTTATCTGACCGGACAAGGAAATGAATAGGGTTGTGTAGCCCCTTCTCAAGTCGTATATTTGTGCATACATCCAAGCCATCCCCCAAGGTTTATTTAATGACGTTATACAGCTGCATCAATTATTGTTTTATATTCACACATAAAGATGGTATAGTTTGTGCTGTAGAACTATAAATTGAAGGAATCTCCTCCATACACCTCCTAACCGGTCTTCGAATTTGATTTATATAATTATTTTTTTGTTGCTGATTAAAACCTGTCGCGTCACTCTACTGCTAAAAGTTTTTAATCAACATTGAACAGAACAAATGTGTTACAGAATCATTTCGTTTGATTTTTCAATGATGTATTCAATTTTGACGAAGAGTTCCGGAGACAAATGCTGTCTGAATTTGTAAATATGTAAACCATTAATCCCCCCTTACAACAAATTTTATGGAATTAAACAATTTCATCACAAAAGTGACCATCAATTTTTTCGCCATTTGTGACTGAATTGTTTGAGACACTGATTTTTAATAAGTCAGTCGAATAAGTCAGTCGAGTTTATCCAAGCACACGACCTTCTCAGACCGGTGCAACATGGGTTTCGGCGATTCTTCTCAACAAGCGGTTATGATATTTTATCGCTATCTTGATGAATCTGGAGGGGCCGGAAAGTACACTCCAGTAGTGTTTATTGACTTTGAGAGTGCATTCCCGTCGGTTCACAGACATTCTCTTACAAAAATTAGACCGAATTGGAATTTCTGGCACGGCTCAAGTTCGATGAAATGATAGTTGAAACGACATCCAAATCGAAGCTGTATATATGACGAAAGGTTTACTGGGCCAACGTAAAGTACTTTTTCAAACACGTTGTCCACGAGTATTGAATCAGTTCACGGATGAACAGATAACTCGAGTAAATGACCACGAGAGCAGGCGATTTCTACACGTGAAAGTACTAATTCCACCCAGGAAACTCGGCGAAAATGATTTTCTATATGCCACTTGGAAAATGTGGAACGGTCGCCGGAAGAATTTGATACACTCTTGAAAAATCATATCATTAACCAGCGAATAAGTTTACGCTGTTGAAGTACATTATAATGATTCAAGACGACCTTTACTAACATTTACATGAATGAATGACTAATTTACTATTTTCTACTTAATGACCGACTCGTATATTCTATTATGTAACTATTATAATTTTTTATTTTATATTAGAAATAGTGTGTTCTTGCTTGAAAAAACTGTAATAGTAATGCAACAAACACAGAAATAAATCAAAATCAATCAATCAAATCAATCGCCTCTAATACCTTATCCAAAATTTGTTTTAGTCTTTGCGGGGCAATTTAACTTTTTCTTCGCTCTGCTCATTCGGGTGGGTGGTCAGTTAGGCGCATCAAATAAGCCCTGGTCTTTTGTAACCATGATAGATACTGCTAATATGTTAACGTTCTTTCAACATAGTAAAATCCAGGTCCTTCATATTCCATTGAATTGCAGAACACATCGACAGTTTCAGAAGTAGTAGAATACAGATTTCTTGAAGCAATTAGTATTGTTTAATTATTTTTATTTGGTTATTATCATTACATCTATTATGGGAAAGTGTCTCACTTAACCTGGGGAATTGCAGGTTGTGAACGAGAGCACCTTGCAGGAAATTCATGTGTCATAGTACGACCTTTGACTTGTAGTAATAGAAATAGCCTAGACAACGTTTATTCACTAATTAAATTAAGTTTGACATGGTCTCGTCTAATTCAGCAAGGTATTTTAAGAAAACTTCTTCATTTTATGAAATACTGGTTGAAATCTTATTGTTTGCGATGTTCGTAATTCGGCTACACGTTTGATTTGTTCTTTTGGTAGTGGAATAGCGTAAAACGCACTATTAAATTATTCGCGAATAGGTTTCCTTCATCGAACAAATAAGTTTTTTGCTTTGTAAAGAACAAAGGAATTCGAAAGAATGGGAAACGACTTGGGTTTATTCAAGTGTTTAGCCTATGTTAATCCAAGTCAATCCTGTGAATATTTTCTTGACACATGGCAGAGAGTTAAAAGTTGGGAAATGTAAAGAGTTGAAGTTTAAGGCTGTCGTTTCGGTGGTTTGCTCATTAGATTTTACGACGAAGTAACAAGTTCATGTATGAGCTCATGTTCACGAATTCCTTCCTTGTACATTGTACCGTGTGCGTAAAAATCAGATCCACACCTTACTCTCATCTCAACTAACGAGCTACGTGCTTCATTCATCAACAGACCTCTGACCACCAATCTAACTCACAAACTCACAACCCAGACCATATCCACATTTACAATTTTATTTTTCAAGGTATCTTCTTAGAATTAATATCAACTCCAAACAAACTGTTAATCAAGGTGCGATATCCCGAATTCGGCTGCATGTATTGGTTGCCTCGATATGACACCGTACTCATATAACATCGGCATGTTCTGCAACTATGACCATCTGTCCACTTAGTCCAAAACTTTAGTCTCACAGATGCGTAAGATCTTTTCTCATGTGAACATAAAATAGCGTTGGCTTTTCTATTTTCAGTTATGCTTAGCTTTTCCGAAAATATAATTACTGCAAGTTATAACTTTCACTCGCCCAGCCATAATGTTTAATATAGATTCAGTGTCGGTCAGTTTCCCTCTCTGATGAATCATTGTCAGGCATTGTTATGAGGAATGCTGTTGTGTTGATGATATAAATTGAGTAAACTAAACCAAACAAAATCGATTCCCTTATCAACGCGGGTAAAGACGTCAAGAGATCCTGATTAATTATTAGTTTTTTATTTATAACTTCTTTTCTGTACCCTTAATTGAAAAAATACACTAGATACGGGCACCCTGCAGAAATATTTCGGATCAAATACATAAGCCCACACTCGACTTTCTGACATTACTAGTACGAAATATACCTAGTTAATTTAATATGGATGCTTTTTTTAGAAATCCGGAACATTGATAACTTTTTACTCGCATTTCTTAGAGAAAGCAGCAGAGCAGCGTAATTTTGAGAAGAATCTGACGTGCTTCACAGAATTGGAATTGGTTATTCCGATTGCTAAGAAGTTATTAACGAAACCATAGAGTTAAATTTCAGATTGTTTTTTTCTGTTTTTCTCCCATAACAAATCTAGCTACAATTCCTAACTCTATGAACGAAGCCAATTTTCGAGGTTGTTTTAATTTTTTGGAGTGAATTAATATAAATTAATCAATTTGGTTATTGTACTGAACTGTATGGGTTGTGGGAAATTATGATATTAATAAAGAATTCTCAGACTCTGACTCTGAATGCATGCTATTTTGGCAGGGGTGTTTTCAATTGACGAGAAAAATAAACTCCCGTTTCCTCACAAAAAAATCGAAAACAACAACGCCGAGAAAATAGACGTTAATGCCTTTGTGTTAAAAATAAAGAAGTAGGAAGGATGTGCCCCACGTAGAAACTGCAAGCTACTCGTATGATCTGCCGATTAATCAGGTGATATTTAAGTGATATTTAACTTGCCACATAAGTGTGTACGATTGTGGGCTCTCAGGTTAAAGAATACAGAAAGTGCACGCACATCTGGTCTAAAAGAGCAAGCACCCAAATTTTGGAGGACGAAATATTGGTCTTATTTTATTAGGAGTAATGGTGCTCTCGACCTTAAAGAGTGTACTTTATGGTCATTAATTAACTAGATTCTGTTAGACCAGAGAACAGCCTACTCCAACTTAGCCCAATTGTGGGCTAAGTTTAAGTTGTACTAATTCATTAAAAAAATGCTCCCAACTTCTCACAAATCGTAAGTTGAACTCCTAATTAAATTTGGCCAACAATACCAGGATTATTCAAGAGTAGAGAGAAATATGTATTAAACGTTGAATCTCTACGAATGTTATATGATTGTTGTTGTACTCTTCGCGATATGAGATATTTAAACGTACGTTATATGTATTATCGTAATGACTGAATGGCCAAAGCTACGAGTGTAAGTATTCAGTGTACATGAGGGTTGTGCCCAACTTGTCGCTGGCAGGTAAGGCGGATTCCAATTAAGAACCTGTCGCCGCTTTCAGACCGCAGACTCTACAAGAAATGCGGGTTTGTACCCTTCCCCTTTTCTATGTTCTCATGAAAGAACCGCATATAGCGTTAGAAACAACCTCAGCTCCCGATTTAACGGTCTCCATCTTTTAACAAAACCCAACACATACACAAACATGTAACCTTTGTTCTTGAACGGCAACACAATGTTAACAATTATCGGACGGATTCAACATACACACAACGACAAGGAAGCAATAATACTAATTCAAGTGTCTCCACGAACCCAATAATTGACTAAACATTGTTTTCTTGTACTCACAGATCTATGAAATCCTAACCATGTATGTAACTAATTAAAAGCCTGTTTGTTGTGGACCCAGAGTACAAGAGAGACGAAACTGGGCAAGAGACAAAGGAACCTTAGAAAAATTGCCAAGTCTTCTGGTGTAGTTATAATAAATTTATTTTCAATTGGCTTAAGTTTCTGGTCAAAATGGATGAACTGACGACGAACAAAACCCCATACCATAAGGACTAGACTGAATCCCATAATAATGTTTCTTCTTCACAGAGTTTAAAAGAATAGACTCATTCTTCAAGAAAATTCTTTGGTATTATCGAAATGGCTTTTCGGTTTTGGCTCTAACTGTGTGCCTCCCTGCGAGTGTGTCTGGTTATGTTATGTTATTCCATTCCACGTTAGATATTTCGGATCCCTTGAATTTTTGTTTTGTATCTGTATACGTACTCCTTTTCTTCGTCTTCTGTTTGAGACAAGATTTGAGAAGTAAACCTGTTGCTGTGAACAACCTGACCACTCCAAAGCCCTGGCTCTTAATTTATTGCCTAATTTTCCGGTCCCGAGCTCTGCTTGAGGTAATGCCAGTAATATTGCCTTTTTTCTAATTTCTCTTAAGCAACAGCCGACTTGAGTGTTACAAACTCGCTGAGTCGTATTATGTTACTACTTGGTCTCATCTCAGCTCACATTTTCTTTACTCTTCTTCGCCAACCCAAAATGTAAGTTTTAAAAGTTTTACACGTTGAATAAGTAACCTCATGATTCGTTCAAAAAAGATTCTCTCTCCATAAAACTATATTATTCCATCCTCATCCTCATATTTGTGTGTGTGTGTGTCAAGTAATTGTTGCACGCGGTCTCTTCTCTTCAAGTTCATTTGACACTCTCTCCTTTCCTTATGCAAATTCCAATCGTCGTATACATAGGAGGGAAAGACTTGAACATAACATGACAGAATGAATGCATGCAGACAGTGAACTCCGACCCAGCCTATCCACGGCAGTTGAGTATAAACGTTGTAATGTAATGTAGAGTTAACATTACAGACTGCACATTCTGGAATGTAATTCAATACCATCACCATAAGTCCTTCGGCCATTATTTTACCTGGTTGGACTAAAAGTTGAACATTTTAAGAGATCCTTCCCTATGTGTCTAATGTTCCATGTAACCATTACCATCATGATCCTTTGCATGGAATAGACAATCAAAACAAAAGTTCACTACATATGTCGAGTATGTCCATAATGAAATTTGCAAAAGTGGAAGCAACCACCCAGTAAAATCTCAACTGATCGTCCAAGAAAGGAATTAATTTGTAATTTAGATGAGAATTTATTAAATAGAAAAACTTCATAATAAAATTCAAAAAGGAGGAGGAGGTAGAATATTAATTCAACGCTTCGCTTAAGGAGATGCTCAACCAAATTAAAATCTAGGGCGTTATCTTCTCTCTCATTCACTCTTCCACGGTATTTTGCACTTTACTCAGTTGAGCAGATACTTCCATGTTACCCTCCGCCCGGATCTCCACTTGTTGACTGACAACTTATGGGGAGGCTTTCCAATCAACTTCGACTAATGAATTGTTCTCACGCTTTGAACCTTAATTCCTATTTTCTCAACTTGAGACTTCAACTAACAGGGATAGAACTATATTCAAACCCCATCATATCAATCAAAAAGTTAACGTGTTTCCGATTTTTGCTTCTGGTATTCCGCGCCAAGGACACAAGTAACGTGTAAGAAATAATTTTATGAAATTGAGAAAATGAGCTAAATTAGGAAAAAGGGAACAAAACTTTTGCATACCTCAACTCAGTTACATTGACCTCGATGCACCACTCTCATACTAGCAGTGCTTAGAAAACAAATGAGGATGTAAATCGCACGTTTTGAGTAGAACTTATGAGGTTGTAGACACGGTTTGACAACTGCAAATGGGAGATCCACTCAAAGAACTGATTACACACCGTTAACTTGAGGAACTCACACCTTCAGACCTCACGAATGACTCGTGCAAATACTGAGTGCATTGAATAAAAGTCAACTCGTTAGTTATCCGAGTGCATTGCCGTGCAGCGTGTGGACACTGCTCTTTGGTAATGATGATATGATGCTGGGAAGTTTAGCTTAGTGACCCTAGTAGTGTTTTGTTTTTAGTGGTAATGGTAATGGGAATGGGAATGGGAATGGGAATGGCGGAGTTGGCCAGTACTTAAGTAAGGTGTCAGTCAGGGTCGGTCAGTCAATTGACAGACACATGTTCGGTTTGGTCCTCGTTCTGAACGTTGTTATTTCTTGAGATTCCTCTGAGAAAAGAAGATTGTAGACAGGAGAAGTTCCTGAGAAAGACTGGCCGAGTTGGAGGGAGACGAAAAGGACGAAACTGGCTCTGCGTGGAACCTCACCACAATGTCTTCCTCCACCTGCCACTTCAACAATGACTTGGAGTCCTAACTGCATGGGGCCTCTTTCTTGTCTCAAGTTGTCTGGCCACTCTGTTGCCACATGGCCAACAAATAACTCATCCGGCTATACCGTTAAACGCTCAAATAGTACGTCCCTTCTATCCTCTAATCCTATGTTTCATAAGAACAAATCAACCAATCCTAACTATGTTCCCATCTCTTTCAACCCTTTACTTATAGTTATCCTCACACGAGTCAATTTCCAATCCGCGGATTCACCTACCTGTCCTTAGTACAAACCTCATGTCTTGATTCGTACTCTCAGAGTCAAATGTCACCGTCGAACGGAGGAGAGAAATCGCGGACAACTTAAAGTGAAAATCAGGAAAAGAGAACAAGAATTCAGAGCTGCAGCCGGAAAGGGAAGAAAGGAATCGGCAAAAAAGCGCCTAGACGCACCTATCGATATTGGGGAACTCAATCCCTGTTGATATACTTCTATGTACTTCTCACTCGTCAAACTCTAAAAAAATGTGATACTAATAAGTCTATAATCTTTTCCGAAGTTTAGGAATTGCATTTGCAACACAATGTAAGGACCCAGTAATGGGAAATTGTGTTACGTCATAATAAATAAATAAATAAACATATTATTCTTACGCTGAAAAGTTTAAGCTCGGAATTCTTGTCCTAAAAACAGAAATAATTATTTTTCCCAATAAATGTGATAAGATTTATTGGTACTGTTGAACTTACGAACATAATTGAAACCGACTAATGAATGAATTGGGTTCATTGTAACCTACTATATTACTAGACGTATATTCAAACTTATGACAATACAATAATACGGCGCAGCATGACCCACTATGTACTACGACTCCTCAATTTATACTAGGACGAAGTAAATATCAACGCCCTGTACGACAGTCGTCCAATTAATTAATTTGATTGGATTATATTTGTGTTTACTTAAGTCATCAACTTCATAGCTCACATAATACAATATCAAGATATCACATTGATTCTCAGTAAAAAATCGCATTGATCCATCAACAGGTAAAAAACTCGCATAATTCTACCCGATTCTGAAACAATGTGACCTTCCTTGTTCCTTGTAGGAACGTATTGACGAAGTTTTTGATAGCAAGAACACCAAGCTGTGCCGATTTCACAACAAACTACCCAGAAATGAATTTTAATATCTGAGAAATAATGAGGATTAATTGCCGTTTACCGTTGATTAGGCCCATTACTTAACTGAACACAAATAGAATGCAAGAATTCTCATCTTTACGTCTTTGGGCAGGTGAAAGTGATAAATCATTGTTACCCGTGCCCCGTGCCCATCATTCCTTGAAAATCTTTACTCTCATATTCAGTAAATAGTCACGAACACACGACACATGTGTGAGAGAAGCATATTTCAAGAACAAGGGAGAGTCAACACATGCCTGGCCTACACCTAATCTACATCCGACACCCAATTTTCTTGAAGCATATTGACAAGTACTCATTAGGTAAAGAAATTTTTGAAAAAATTCAAAATAATTTGTTCCGTCAATATTTTGAGTTTTCTTGTTCTCTGGTATACCCAATCAAAATATTGACAGAAATTTTTCAGAATTTCCTCTCAACAAAGAGATGATTTGAAAAACTCTGGAAACAGCATGCGATTTAAGCTGTCAACCCCAGAAACTCTTTTGACGTTTTTGGAGATGTGTAAAAATAAAAGAACTTCATTTTTGCAGGCGAATTTTGACATAAACCCACTCAGGGGATGACAAAGTAGAGATCGCAGCGGTTCCGGTCCGGTCCCAGTCCGGTCTCGGATTTTTAGGACCGATGAAGTTCGGTCCGGTCCTTACAATTGGACCGGACCAGGAACCTCGGTCCGGTCCGGTCCTAGACCGGGTTTTGGCGCATGACTGTTTTTACCTCCAACTTAGTTCTGTACAGCTTCTGCGGTCTCGGTTACAACGACTGGACCGTAGGGAACTACGGTCCGGTCCGGTCTTGGACCGAGTTTTGACGCAAAACAATGTTTATTTCTAGCTGGGTTGTCTATAATTTTACGATTGCTTTCGTCAGTTACTATCAGCCGTCTGAACAGGAAATGCATTACAAGACTGGACAAATTAAGAAACATTGACCGGAACTGGACTAGGTCGGTCCCGGTCAGGTTCTCTTTAGCACACTGACTCGTATTTTGGACATTTCCAGTGGACACCAGTCATTTCATAAAAGTATGAAAAAAAATATGAAATTGTGGAGAAACGCACAACTGAGCTTACCACATATCTCAGACAGTGGTAGGACCGCTCAACTCCGCTCAGGATACACTTGAATTTAGGTGGGGCGTATTAGCACACCCTACCCTACTATTAATAATTTTTGGGCGAGCGAAGTGAACGAAGTGAACAGAGCGAAGCTTCTATGTTCGACTTGAAGGCATTTTCGTTTGTACGCGATGTCTGTTTGTCGCTTCTGCAATTGTTGTCTAGGCGACCTTTGTTTATGAATGCTTAAGGGAATTGCATTTGGTTTGTACGCGATGTCTGTTTGTCGCTTCTGCAATTGTTGTAATGAAATGTACGGACTAAAATGTAGTAGTATCGGACAGCGTGTGTCTTCATCCACTTTTCTAAATCGTTCGCGGTGTTAATATTACATCAAAGTTAATAAATCGATTGACCCTCATTTTACCGTTACCAAACCTAACCAAAAATTAAATCCATCGGTTTTTCCCCGAAAAGAAAATACCACCGCAAACAACTCCTTATCCAGAGATGCTTTAGTTCAGGTGTTCTTCGAATGTCGGAAAGGGTCAACAGAACTTTCAATTAGTTCTTAATTTTTTACATTTGTTTGATAATATTCGAAAATCACAGACTTGTGTATTTTCATAAATATAAACTTAAAGAAATATAAAAAATGTGTCTTTTTTTGTCTTTTTTGTAAGCTCTCTTAATAAGTAAATTGTCTCTTTTTACTGTCAGGAGATAAAGCACAAATTAGTGCCTGGCCGGGCCCAGGGCCTGGACTTGAAAAATAATGGCCCATGACCAGTATTTGAAAAATAATGGTCGGGCGAGGGCCGACGCTTTTAAGCTAAGGGCCAGGCCTGGCTATGAAATTTTTGAAACGCTTAGGGCCGGGCCAGGTTCAAATTTTTGAAAATTTGAAGGGCCTGGTGGAGAAGACTAGCAGGGCCGGGCCGGACAGCGTCGGCAAACTCCGGGCCGTTTTCACCTCTAAGAGCGACGGGCTACCCACAAAAGAAACCAATAATACCAAAATTCGGACGATGAAGCTGCGCATTCCGATGAAAACATTGTGAGAGAGCGGAGTTAATGTTAGTTCTACTGAAAGGCGTTTTGATCAAGAATGCGTTGCGAGTTAATTTAAAAAAAAAGAAGGTAAATAGTTAAGGAAACAACATTATTCATTTGAAACCATGAGAAGTCGTACGCTCGCCCTTCTGTGGCGCAACTGTGACGGGACGACATACATCCTAGTTAAAATTATGAGCAAATTCAGTCTGTCTCTCTGGACGGAATTATAAAAATTCTGCGGAACATTTGTCCAGGTAGTTCAGTCCCGACATCGACATGTTATTTCTTGAACACATTATAGCTGATTCCGATTGGACATAATAAATTTGATGACAATTTGACGAATGAACGGATTCTCGTAGTGTGGAAGAGTTGTCTAGTGAATATATACTGCATGATGTACGGAAACTTTAAAGCCTGTCCGAAGAACGCCAGTCTAATTAGTAACCCGGGTTTGTGTTCGATATTTTACGGTATTCGAATCGGATTCGAACCATCCTTATTAAATACTGGTTGTGTTCCGTGCGTTCCGATGGACAACAGGGAAATTTTTTGCAAATTTTCTTCAATTAAATTTTATGATGATTTGTGATGACTTAAAATTTATTTTTGGTGCAATATTTTATATGAGTATACCACAGTTTAATTTGGAATCTGCCTAAGGAATAAAGTTACATCTTCCTCGCGCTAGTTGCCTGACGAGCATGATCGAAGGCAAAAGTGGACGGATAACAGTGCCTGCCCAAGTGATTCAATCGTCACCATAGCGATTGTATCAGTAATTGTACGTAACAATTTGTCTCCGACGGATTTTTCTTCAATTTTTGGATTTTCCACGCGTTGTCATAGAAATCCAATTAAGCCAAAATTCGTGTCAACAAAAACCAAAGACCGCGAACGAAATTACAAAGTTGAAATCAGTTTCTTCATTCTTGGAATAATTTTCTTGTGTAAAGTCATCAAAAAAAATAAAGAGTGAAGTATTAATTTAATTGGAATTAGTAGACAACGACGTGGAATGAATCTCTTCGAGCCTGAACGTTCAACCACTGCCATCTTTCTTCTCGTCATTATTTTTCCACTTGGAGTTTTAGCTGCGATCGATCGGCCAACATGGGACGAAGAGCAGTGGGAAACGGAACTTGAAAGTTTTCGTCGTAAATACTACCCATTTTTTTATGGTAAGATAACGACCGTATTTTTAAAAGCATGAACAAGTTCAGTCTCTTTGTCTAGACCGAATTAAAACAATTCTGCGGAAGATTCGTCCAGAGAAAGATCAGTTTCGACTTTGTAACTTACAAGACGAATATAAACTGCAATTGCCAAAACTGCTTCTTTAAACCCAGTCAACATAACTGATTTCGATTTGATATGATAATTTTGATTGAAACTTGAGCATCCCATTCCTACTGAATGAACGGATTCTTCTTGTGTAGAAAAGTTGTCTGGTGACAATGAATGTGTGATTGATGCAGACTCGGGTCAATTACTTTGGCAGTTGGAATTAATTACTAAAATTGTTGTAATCGTAATTCATTCTTAGAAAATAAATAGATATAGAGTGGCAACCCAAAAGTTTTTTTTTGAAAATTCCGTCCCCATGTTAAGAGACCAAAAGTGAGTTTTTGTTGATTTTTTTTGTAAAATGCCTTGACGATATCTGTAGGTGCAAC
Source organism: Protaphorura quadriocellata (assembly GCA_034698945.1). Classification (NCBI taxonomy): domain Eukaryota; kingdom Metazoa; phylum Arthropoda; class Collembola; order Poduromorpha; family Onychiuridae; genus Protaphorura; species Protaphorura quadriocellata. Next base: position 28,484 of record JAQGCA010000396.1, read on the forward strand.
CGAAGTGCATTCAACCCTTACCCAGAATGGGTAGGAAATAGTATTATCCACGATTCCCGAGCGGTTACAGTTCTTCAGCACACAGTAGACTTGCTGACAGTAGACTTGTAGACTCCAGCTCTGCTACTCAACCAAGCTGGTTCTCATTCCACCAGCGCTCAGCCGCCTCACTCTACGGCCGCCTCACTCACCCTGTCTTAGCATGTACTCGCATGCCGTGCACTGTCACAACCCTGTGCACCATTTTTAACCGTACTCCGCACTCAAAAATAATCACAAAAAATCACAAATTTCAACAATTTTCAACCGCCGTGGGGGATGTAGTCCACGGACCGAGCTCCGTCATGGCCACAGCGTAGCCAATTCCCGCTGTGTTACATATCGACCCGGCTAGGATTGCTGTTTTTGTGGTAAATAAAGGATGCAAGGAATTGTGTCAAAATAGCAATTTGATCGTGGAATGTGAAAAAAGCAATTTTGATCGTGAACATTTGCAATTTGATCGTGGAAAAGGAAAAGTGCAGCGTATCAATCAAAATAAGTCGGATTGGATCTGGATAAGTCTATTATTACTATTTTGAGTTATTTATTGGTTTTTATTTGGTTATTCGGATATTTTGATTTTGTGTACAATTGGGCTGGGGCTTGTGACGAAGTATAGTCAACACAGTGGAATAAGTTCACTGTGGAAAATGTCTTTTTCGAAATTGTGTTCGTTGTCATTGGAAACAAATTTGGATTTGTTAGATGATTTTGGGC
>JAQGCA010000397.1:0-29239 GCA_034698945.1 Protaphorura quadriocellata
AAACAATGATTTCGAGGTTTGAGCGGAGTTCGCCACTGACGTCACTCGCTTGTCAGGCGGAGATGGCTCCAAGCTCCTAATTCTCATCACCCAATGTATTCTCCCACCCTGAGTGTTCCTCGCTATTTCTGATTTAAATAATCGTACACGGGGATTAAATAATAATACCATTAATTTAAATTATTTAATCCGCTTTTTGAATTTTTAAATCTTTTGGTGGAATTGAGATTTTCGGAAAAGGGGACAAGGAGACTGGATTTCTTGCCGTTACCGAATGTCATCTCTATGTAGGATAGGCTTCTTACCTCCATGGTTTTAGTTGATAGACAGTTCAAAATCCGTCTTTAATGCCGGTTTTTACATAAGCGCTTGTCAGCGCTGATTTGCGCATCGGATTTCACAGCGGTAGGCTCCCTAGATCCTTCCCTAGATCCTTTATATATGATTCTCTACAAATAGAATGTCTGAGGTATTCTCCGACTCCACCTGATTTTGCTGCAGCGTGGGTCGGTGGGGGAAGGTTATGTGCTACCCAGTATAAGAATGATTAGAGGTGGATTACCTGGAGATCCAGGTTGACGATTACCTGTAAAACTAAATCTAACTACCTAAAACCTTTCATCTCATTTTCTCTGTTATCTGATTCACACAAAATAATATGATATGGTTTGTAATTTGAATCAAGGATTTCAACTAACTTGGGATACATTTAGTATAACACATATTATCCGGGCGTATACTTCAGAGCAACTTCGCAAGTCAGATTGAAAAGTCAAAGAGCGTTCCATATTAGACATTACAATGGCTGTACTTTTATCTAAGGTTGTCAAATTTTCTACTGAGTAATTGGGGTATTAACAGTACAGCTCTTGTCTAACTTCCTACAATTTTCTTGTCAAGTACATATTTCTTTTGGTACTTTTTAATCAATTATATTTGAATACAGTTGGATTATTATATTCTACTTTGTGTGAAGCGATCATTCACTTTCTTGAAAAATCACGGTACAGGGTTCAGCCCCAAGGGAAAGTTCATACCATTTCTCGTACTTATAAATGAACTTATAAATGGAGAAGTAAAACTTGAGTTTACATAACAAGTCGTTATGAAATTCAAGGATATGTGAAGACATTTCCAAAAAATGGGTTATCTGGTTGGCCTTGCCTCGCCTTACTTCTAAGAAAACTTCTTGAATAAACGGACACTTTGTATTCCGAATTTGCACGAGACAAGTTTTTTTCCGTTTGATGTTTACAAAGTTAGTTTACGTACATATTGCAACAAGAGGGTGATAATTGCATATCCCATCACCCAAATGGAACATACATTTGCATTTTTACTTTTATCTTGTATTTCTTTTCTTGGAAGAGAAATTAAATATACGAGGGGTATAGCCTGGATTTGCAAAGCTAAAGCTGACCTCCGGCCTTTGATATTTTCAAACTTTCACTTCGAGTTTACTTTTGAAGAAGTTTAACTTTACTGAAGCCATACTACGAATCCACAATTCCATTTACACATATCGCAAGTAAAAGAATTCCGCATTGTTGAACCGCGAGACGTTTACTATTGCAGCCCTGGTTGAATAAACGGTTCTATGCGATTTTTAGAACAGTAAATCAGAGAAAATTATGCTGTTAATGACTATCTCGGGAGTGAAAGTACGGAAATAGATTAACCGAAACAACAAAATGGCGACAACAGTTGGATAGTTATTGTTTTCTGTACGTATATGTGATTGCACCTCCTAACATGCATTTACAAGACTTGCAAACAGACAGACGTGACCATACAAGAGAAGGCTGAAGAGGAATACCCATCATCCGCTGACGCGAAACACCCTTTTATATAATTTGAACGTTTAAAAATGGGATTTGTGATATGCATGAAAAATTCTCAATATTAATAATCGTGTATAACTTTTTTTTCCGACTTACATTGTATTTGAATTTTATTTGGGCGACGAATGAATAAGAGAAAATCATACATGAGTTCAACTGTCCAAATGAGTAAAGCCGGACATTGGGAATTAGGTGTGCATTCAGCGGAAAGTAATGTGGATCTGCAATTCCATAACAATATAAAATTCGAAGAAACAATGAACTTGTTTTGAACGCGAAACAGAACATATTTTGAACGAAAAAGATCTACTTTTGTATTTAAAGAAAATACACATGTTTTTTTGCAGGCTAGAAAAATCGGAGAATGTTGTTTAAATCAAGAATTTCATGTTTGAAACAATAAATAACTTTTTTTTTTAATCCTGTACCTAGTTTAGATGTACCCTTGATTTAAGCCCATATTTTAAGTTGTTGATTTGATATGATTCAATTAGGTGAAGGTCATGCGGCGAGCAATTTATTACGGATGAGAAAAACATCTCTGGGACGGTCTGCACCTTCACTCACGTCACCATCGGTGAGTACTAAAATCAATTAAAATGTTCACAGTTTGTCATGCTTTTGTATGTCTTCGAAGTTAAAGGCTTGCAAATTGCATTTCATAAATAGTTTATCCTTCGCTCTTTCCTTTTCTCGCAATTTCGTAGTTTCTAACTTTCTGCTTTATTCAATCATTACGGAAATTCTTGGTTTCAGTTAATCAAAAACTGACAACTTTTGGAATGTTTCCTACTGCCTTCGCTTTCCCTCGCTTAAAGTTTGACGGAGACACTAAATTTGATTTACACAAATTGTCTCGTTTTCATTACAATCGTTCTCGGTGACGGTATTACCGTTGTCAGTCAGGCTCATGGTAATACCCTCAGTTTCAGAGGAAATGAAAAGTTAAGGAAACATAAGTCTACATATAGATAAATACTGCAAAACTTCAAATAAACTGCGGCTTCTAATTGTAGGCAGAGTTCTCGACTATTAGCCGAAACCCACTACTTTCGCCAGTACAGAAATAGAGAAGGTTTACAGGAAGCTCCGAAAACGGAATGCAAGAACTCATTTTCATGTAGAAACCCAGGCTATTAATTGAAAATTTGCGTTAGTCCTGTAGGCTCCAGCAAGCTTTCTTTATTGACCAGATAGAAAGTAAAGAGTGTTGTTCCTTCTTGTGAAGTACGATACTTCGAAAGCCGACTGGTTAACCAGTACATAGAATGCGTTCAACACGAAAATGATCAACATTACTTCTTTAAGGAACACAGTAGCCGTTGCTAAAATTTCTCCAATTTTCAATTGGGGTAGACAAATTCGACTAGACTTACAGTCCTGTTTTCTCTCTCTTTCATCCCGTCTATTATATTATTCAATTTTAGGTTTTTTTTTATTTGAAGTTTGTCTTACGATGTTCAAACTATGAAATAAATGCTAGAAGCGTCAGAACTCTAACTCTGAAGTATTATTCTTCAAATCTATTTTGACAGACTAATCTCTGGATTCCTTTAAAACAATGTTGTTGATTTATGACTTGACTTGACTTGTTTTTGAACATAGTTTTTGTTTAGACTGATTTACATAATAGCTTTATCCAAACTTTGACTCTTGTCATGCATAGCCGAAAATGCTGTCGCAGGATAATAATGTTTTGCCCATTTCAATTAATCATTGTGATTGAGATTATATGGTCTCTTGTTGGTGCCCTGTAGTGTTACTCTATCGCCTGAGCATTTTCTTCGAGACCAAAAACAACTTCCCAGAATTTTGTTTATTCTTTCCATCGATTGTATGGTGGTATAGAAAAATTCTAAGGAATACAATAATATTTATAATATGTATAGAAAATTGAAAGTTGTCGAAAGACTCAGAATACTAGACACGACAAAATGTTTTCAAAATAGACTTTCGGTTAAAGAAACTACTTCAATAAAAAGGACGATTTGGAACAACCTATATTTAACTGTAGTCAATTCATGGGAATTTCACTTATAAAATGGCGCCTACATTATTGATCCTGAACAGATTCAAACGTACCGAATTGCATCGGCATACGAATTGCATATTATAGGCACCCCGGGAAATACAATTTTGTTCTCCAGGAGCTTCAACTTGAGTTTATTACTGAACCATATCCAACCGAATCCATGTTAATATGATAGCTTCCTGACGATATGTATAAAAGTCTTGCGAAAAACTTCAATGGAAAGATAACATATTTTTAATACTGATGCTTGGAAGCAATATGACTTCATACTGTTAATAATGCATACGTAAATATAAATGTAATGTATGTAAATTGTATATATAATATGTAACAAAAAGCCGACTTTTGGGGGCTTTTTGTGCCTTTTTTCACTTGAACGCTCGTCAGCCCCGCTACGCCGGTCGGATTTTCAAGCGGAATAGCTCACCAGATCCCATATAAGATTCTCGACAAAATGAATGTCTCATTTTTTGTTCGATTCCCCCTGATTGGGGTGCCGAAGGGCGGGAGGCGCAAAGGTTACGAGCTACCCTCTAATATCCGTAGCGGCGGAACATCTGTTTGTCTAGGAATCCATAACTTTTCCCATTGGTAATGAAACTGGTTGGCACAGGCTCTGAACGAGAATTTTCCAAGTTTGATAATAGCAAAGTTATAGGCGTTATCTAGTTATTTTGATCGATTCAATACCAAAGAGTTTACTCGGGTGGATCCGTACAACTTCGATCTGGATCACAATTGGAATTAGACACTGGGACCGCGATATCCAAACTAAAATGTTAGTCGAATAGTTTTATATAGAGTTGCGGTTGCAGAAGTTTTTGAGCACAGAAACTCCCGCCAGATTGAAGTACTAATTAGGATTGAAAGTGAAAATTATTTTTTCAATTTGTTCATTTAACTCTAAAATTTAGTTTGAAAGTTCCATCAAAAGCATATAGAGATTCATCATTCTTACGATTTCATTCAATGAAGCAATGACACTCAATTAAAATCGGTATTAACATGGGATAGAGTTAAAACCTGTCTTAAAATATCCGAACAATGTGTCTGGTATCCTTGATATGGATCATCTTTCAATCTTTCCAGACATATTTCCTCGAACATCTCTAGTAATCCCGAATGAGGGAAACCTTTCAAATCTCGTGACGTCAAATCACCAATTTTGGGTAGACAGGAAATTAACTTATGGTTGACAATGACAAAAGGAAAAAGTCAACTGCTTTCACTCTGTCTAGTCTTTTGTGCCCATCATGTCAGCAAAAAATGACATTGTACCTTTAGAAAGAATATAAAACGGTTTGACATTTGCTCAGGGAAGTCTGAATTTGTCACAAAATTGACTAGTTTGTGCAAACGATCATTATCACAAACTCTTTCTTATCCTTGGTAGTCTACATCTTTCTACTATTCCTATCCAAGTTTTCCTCCACAATTGTCTATCATGTTCCATGTTTTGGCATCACCCAACTCTTTTCCCTAGACTTTCTCTTCTCTCTTTCTACCTTTTTATTATACATATACAATAGCTACCACGCGATAAAACAAACATAAAGGAACTTTGTATGGATTTGATTTGATTCTAGTCCTTTGTACATGGACATACAAGTAGTGAGTTCATGAATGCAAAGTAGTGCGTATTGATTTGGTATTTTGGATGGATATGACACGCCTGAAAGGGATTTTATCATGTCGTCAAAGACCACAAGACTAAATTATTGATTAACGTATCGTTCCACCTAAGCCAGGTAGTATGCAACTTGTGTTTTATCGTATTCCAAGAATACCAGAGGACCTACAGGAGTGTACATAAAATGAAATGAAATGAAATGAACCAAAAACATAAGTTAAGGTGTGATCCACCAACGGACGTACCTAAGCGTTGGATTAGATTGAGAACCATGGCCGCATGGTGTGTTAGAGAAAATTAGCTGAACAGAAGACAGACTAGGATCGAATGATGCCGTCAGACTAGACCAGACTAGGATTTATTAATTCCAGGGTTAGGTTAGTGTAACTGACAAGTCTGGGAAATTAATGGATGAGATCCCGTACATATAGAAAAGACAAGACGTGAAGGTGGGTAGTTTTGGATGAGCAACCGTATTATGAGTTTGAGGTGGTTTCTCACATTAGTTGTTTGAAAATGATAGGAAAAGATCGGTACTGGTAACAGAACTCTCGGCTCTCACGATAATATCATCATCTCTCTGGGAAATTAGGTTCCTTTCGTCGGTGTTCTTAGCATGTGGCGTGGGCGACTCAAACATATATTTATTTTCAGTTCGTGGACTGCTGTCAGTTCTATGATTTAGAATAGATGGATGAAAACGAACGTTTGGAGCGGAGTACTAACGTTTCGGTCAGGTTCGATTTAATTTTGGGTTTACCGTAGACTTAAGGACAAGACAGGAGAAGATGGAATTGCAAATTGGAATTCCATTTCAACCGTCCGTGTCCTCATCCGTCTGACGGACAAACTGGACTGACCACACTGAGTTTTCTTCTCTGTAGACCGCAGTGGAGAAAGTCGGGCAGAGAATTGAGGGTATAAACTTTCACCCGAAAACCCACGTCTCATTATTTCTTCGTCAATTTATTCGTGGTCGGTCCGTCCGGGGACTCATGTTTGATGGAAGGATGTGATTAAATTGAGTCATTCATCTATTCTAACTTTATTTAGGAAGGAACGGATGATTGGCATTATTATTTCATCCGTTAATTGAATGATGAGTCTTCTTCTTCTCCTCTTCTCTTCCTCGTCTTGTTGTTGTGTTGCCCATTAAAGAAGAATGGAGGCATCCCTAGGTCGGTCGGTCGGTCGTTAAGTGTTTTGCATGTATGAGTCTATATGGAAAGACTTGCGCCAGAGAATCAATCGATAGGGACGTCTCGCACGGGTCCATGTGTGTGGAAAGTAAATGTAAAATATAAGGATTAAACTCCCGGTTTGGTTTGCCTGCTTCCTTGCCTGCCTGGCGGGTGCGGGTATATTGCTGGAGGGATTGGACTCTCCAATAAAGTTATATAAAAAATAGGAAGTCCAACTCTCTTCGGGTAGTTCACACCATACCCACCCGTGTACCTTTCTCCAGGACTGGAGAAAGCGCATGTGTGGCGCCCGAGGAATTCTCTCTCAAACTTTGGGTGAAAGCAAACACAGAGAGGAATGGATGTTTAGTATTTGACTGTACTTCGTCCATGTGGATGTTGACTGATCATACATGTACAACAAGACTAGTATCTATCTATCAGGTAGGTTTCGTTCAATTTTACCAGGTAGGTTAGCTATAGACGAGTTGTAGGTGTACAATGTAAAGAAAGTTTAGATCCGAGTAGCGAAGCCTTAGAAAGGACGTAGGTAGAAAGGAAGGAAGGAAAAAGATGAGTTAAAGTTGAAATTTCAATCATTCACTCCCAAACTGTAGTGGGTTGGTTAAAATAAAATCAGTATCGGGACAAGACGAAGCAGAGTTACAGAGTTACTAGTTTAGTCGTCTTAATTTTAGGATCTACGTGGTGATGGTATTGTATTGCAACGTAACTACATATACATGAAATGTCTTTTGATAATACAGAATGACACAACGGAAGACTCCAGTAATTGTAGTAGTCCTAGACTTTCTCCCATCGAACTTTTATCGTAGGTGACGTTAAATTAAACGTGTTGACTTTTGGCTCTCTATCTCATCTATTTCGATCGCTCTCTGTTTCTATTTTCTACGCTCTGTGATACACATCGACCTAACTACATAAACACACAGTATACTGCTCACAAGACAAATAAAAGTGTCATAATATTTCCGGCGATTCTTGACAAGAACTGAAGAGACTTCAAGTCAAATCAAGATCGAATTTCACTCTCAGACTTTTACCGTTAATACGGTATCTACCCGCAGTGTGTCCAGTCCGGTCCAGTCCATTCATTCGTCAAGTCCTTTCTCCAATTCTATTCTTTTTTTTAACTCCTCCGTGAGTCCGTGAGTCAGTCACTCAGTCACTCAGTCAGCTGTGTGAGGTAAGATAAGACGAGTTCTTTCTATTTCTTTATTTATATAGTTTTAAGAATTTTTTGGCTGACCATTATACTACTACTTATATACTTGCATAGTATGTGAAGTCCATGTGCACTTTTAGGTCGTACCTATTATGGTCCAGACATGTGGTGGATCTTTCGATTTTTACTATTTACGGAACAAGATCTATCATTTTATTTATAAAACGGACCAGTATTTCTCTTTGTATTTCACAAAATTCCTCGGCGTTTACACAAATCGAAAGTTTCTCAAACTTTATATAAAATGGATTGAAAATGGGGGGGGGGATAGACCTAGCCAGAAGTCTTAAGCCGTGCACAATGAAGGTGACATGAAAATGCACATTGGCTGTAACATACTTAATGCATAAAGTCTGGGACAGTTGAACTTGGATTCTGTCTTGTGAAAATGACCTCTTAGTCGAAGAAACAGTGAATTATTGTTGAGGTTGGTTTTTGGTTGGGACTCACGATTAGCATGAGAACAGGTTGCTTGGCTAAGCTTCCTTTATTATTTACCACTAACACTTTACCGAGTTTAAGAGAGGATTGATGGGAAACGCGTGCCGAATAAATAAATAAAGTATCATTTGACAAAGAGCTTACGACATTTAGAAGTCCATGCATTGTTACGAAATGACCCAATGTAATCTGACGGAATCCTCTCTTTGGAATTGGACTGAATTTGACTTTTCAATCGATGGCGATGGGCTGTTCAATATTTGGACATTTCTGAAGGACAACTTATATTCATTACAGTTGGGAAATGGAGTCAGTTGTTTGAACTTGATTATAACGACAATTAAAATATGTACGGGTTACAAGGGTGTGCCCATCATCTGTCAAATGTAACGAGGGGTAATATAAATGCAATTAGTACGAGATACTGGCATAAGACATTATAATGTACTATAAGTAATAGGATAATCAGTGGTTGTCGATTAATGTAATGATTGGACATGCACAAGGTATGCTCATACTTTTAGTTTCCGAGTAATCCGTCAGACTTATTTACTTTACTTTACTATACGAAACAATCCTCCAGCGTAGATTCTATGAATACGTTGACAAATCCCTATCCTTTTGCTAATTTAATCAAATCGACCTGAAACATGGTACATTGAAACCGAAGCTCTAAAACACTCACGATTCCAATCATTTCGACAATCCACGACAAACGTGTGGTTTCTCTGTATTGCGTTACGTTGTGAATGCTTTTAACTCTCGGCATTTCCTACTTTGCTATACCCTTTTTTGCATTTCTCTCCCGAATCTACGTAGAACAGAGGAATTCAATCAAATGGAGGTTCTACGATACACCTTTCAATTACATTAGAGTGCATATTTATTAATAAATTAAAACTACAAGGGTGGAGGATTTATATTTTCAGCGCAGTCAGCAGAAAGCCGCTGTGTCATTGTTTATTTCAAGGCTCATCCCTTCATATAGGACCCGTCGACCAGAATTATTCATAAATGAAATATTGAGTGAATAAAAATAAAATATTTATTTGCATTTTGCACGTGGTTCAAACAGGAACTCGGTGATACAATTCGATATGAACATTATAATCTTAAGATCAATCGGAGTTGCTGCCAAACTTACCCTTGCTGACCCTTAGCGGTGACTCTAAAATTTTCACAGACTTGGCGTCCATTTAAACATTGCTCAGAAGGAGAAGGATTGTGCAAAGTTTGGGGTCAATCGCTCTGGAGGATATTAGAATGCACCCCGACGTTCTTTGGCATCAAAAATAGTGTGCACTGTTACACTTGATCATAATTCCGCACATATACTCGCAAATGCGCCAGGCCTTAAGTACTTCCTGGGGTTAAAATCGAAGGTTTTACATGTTACTATTTGTTAATCGCTTGACACTCTCGTTTTAGCGAACTCAAAGTAATTAGAATGAATTTATATCCAGTGTAGTCATATTACTCCTTTTTCATACCCAAAGGACAGAAAACACTAGAAATAAAAATTCTTTCTTCCCTTTCCGAATTCACGAAGATTAATTCACTAACTAACGCGCAGCCCAAATCCCAGATTATGTTCTCAACTTGAAGAGAAGTTTCCACAGTTTCCAGTATTAGCAAATGGTAATTTTTAGAACTCCCATAAAATCAATTACCAGTTCTCCCGGGGAAGAAGTTTCGTAATCATTAATGTTTTAACGGAACCGGGTAGGATTTTCTTGACTGCTCTCATTTTTAATTGGATGGATTTATCACTCAGTGTCAACTAGGTGTTCAAGTTATCTTCGAGTTCGCAGGATTAATGAATTGAATTTTTTGTTAGTCCAATTTCCTTCTTCAAACATACTCTTCTTTACTTGATACATTATTGTATCCAAACTAATTTGACAACTTCCCTACTAGGTAAACTCATACTGTCCAAACAAGAATAAACGTGAAGGATAGTTTGGGTCACGCAGAATCTAGTTCGATTTCTGTGGCAGCTTGTACATTTTCATCAAAATCCTTTTCCCACCTGGCCAGCCAACAATACCTGTACGTTCTGGTTCTGGATTCCTGTGGCAGGCTGTACGTTATCGTATGGATATACCAATAATACTTAGGCATGACGTCATAACTGGTGACACGAGACACATATGGTTTGGTGTCACTAGTTTTGAAATAAAAAACTCAATTTCACTTGTTCGGACGGTATGAGCTTACCTGCTAAGGAGGTGTTGTTAAGTTATTTTGATTGTATTCTTGAACCCGTCTACTTTTAAGGTTTTTTGTGTAATACTGTTGCAACATGCCAAGTCTTTGATGGTTTAGTCACTCAAATGTAATTTCCTGTGAACAGGTAACCGCTATTTGCTACTCCGCATCTGAAACCACGTCGTTCGTGTTCACAAACCCACGGTGCAACACCGTTATTAATTAACTAAGTGAGAGGAGAACTTTCCTTGAACTCATTCAGTAAGTCTGCACCGTTGGCTGACTTTTCTCCTTCATTTTAATTGGTTCTCTTTCAACAATTCGTACCACTTTGTTTCCATTTGAGCAAATATGATTGCCACAATTAGTCAAGCTAGTATTTGATATTTAATACGCAGTGTTAGTGTTCCGGTCGAATCTAGTTTTGGTCGGATTCATCCCATGCACACACAGACCAGGCCGGATTTCCAAATGTTAAAAGTTAAGACCGAATTCTAATTAAATGGATCTTAAACTCGTTCGAAGGACAACGTAGTGTCGGTGGAATCGAATATAACATTTCCGTAGAATTTTTGACTGGGATCCCAAGAATTTGAGAATTCTGACTTTAAGAAACCTCGAGGAACCCCTCCTATTTTTTTTACTCCATCTAATGATTTCTGAGGCGCAATCATATTTTTATTCGATTGACACAGTAACTGATACACGGCTCAGTTCACTGACATAGCCGTACCCGGCATAGGCTCCAAAATCGACTCCCACTTTTTGTTTGCTAGGACTACGTGAAGATCTCTCCACCATTTAGTATTTCGATAATCTCTGGTACGATTTTTCGCAAAAATGCGATTTTATCTGAGATAAATAGGTTAAGAAAGTATATTAAATGGTTTTTGGATTTGGCAAACAACCCATAGGCACCCGTGCAACTTGATGTTGCGTGCCAAACTGGGTGTAGCCCAAAGTATTTGTATCTATTAAGAAGTAAGTTAATTGTTAACTGTGTTTTGAATAAGGTTGTTCCCTGTACACCCTCAACTTTCTTATGAGAGTAATGTGGAGGAGGTGTATGAAGAGATGCATGAAGTTTGGTTGCCTTGCCCTAGACTTAGGACAGATTAAGAAAGACATTGCAATTATTATTTTATCTTCTCTTCTCTTAGAAAGTTTAGATCGCATGGGTGCTTACACTGCAGGAATGGAATATTGCGAGGACTATAATCTGATGCCTTAGTCATTCATCAGGTTCAACCTCCATCATGTATTGAGAATACAAAATAAACAAAATATACGACTTATCCATCCTCACTCACACATTCAACATTCAACATACAATGGATTTTCCATTTGCAAAATTGTGAAGAACATTTCCCTGGAGATATAGACAGGCAGGGCAGAGCAAGCAGACAAAATTGGGCCTTGTCTTGTCTGTCACCTTCATTCATTCATGTATCCGACGTTAACCCTTTTAAGTCGGCTTGAGGTGTTTCTTCTTATTCACAACATTCACACAAAGTAAAATAAAGTAGAATTTGCAATCCTAGTCCTAATCTTGATACTAACAACCAGGCTTTGGCCAAATCTTGACAAGAACAAACTACAAAATAGAACTCTCCAGACGACAAATACATAGTCCTTGGATATGAAATCTTTGAGACCCGAAGAAAATTATTTGTATTTATCTATAGAACAAAACTCTCACACACACACACACACACACACACAAGATTCATTCCTACGTAATAGTGTACTTACATACAAAGTTAGGTGGTTCTAGTTGTGAAAAAATAATAATACTTATACGAATAGGAATACGAAGGAGTTGTGGAAGGAATTTGGTTCGGTTCATTTGAGCTCTCCTATATCGGTTGAACAAGCGTGAGAGAAGAACAAGACCCATGTAATATAACATGGATGGATGAGTTCATTTTTTAACACTGCGCACATGGTGTAAAACTACAACTAGTAGATTGTGGATCGTCAGAGAAAAAAGACTGAAGGAGCAGAAGAGTGTATTGTCGTAGTGTTGGTTCTGTACGTGTGATATATTACTCACTCGGATAGTCGGATAATACTTTGCACTTGCATTGTACTGCATTGCATTAACTCTTCTATGACGGATAACGTTTCCAGAGATAAGTGTTTGAGTTGACAGGTGATAGGTATTTACCTTTAGCCAGGCGGTTTGTTGAATGGTCTAGAGATTTTTCTAGTTTATGTTATAGTACCTACGCAGCATTAGATACGTCCATAGCTAGTGGACTTCATTTTATATTTTTTTAATTTGTTTTATCAGTCTTGAAAACGGAAGCAGTGGGGAAGGGCCTGTAGTAAAAAAATGAAGTGTGAGTGTTGAAAGTATTGGCACGAGTACCAGGTGGAGTTTCATAATCCGAAGCAACCATGTGTTTGTGTATGCGCGTGAGATCCTTGCCTTCAGTTTCATTGTCGGCAGAATTTGTAAAATTGAAGGGAATAAACATAACTGTTATTAAGACAGAAAATGATTTGGTTTTTGGTCCAGATTGGCGAATATAAAAGAATTAAGTGTATAGTGGATATGACTTGGAGCTTTGTGGAGGAAAACGCTAATTTCCTCAATCATTTTGAGGGAAATATTCTTTAATGGTTCAAATTGACGTGGTCGTCGGTCTGTTCGTTGCAGTTCCCATGCAGCTATCTAACCAACAACCTCTCCGACCACCCCAGTTGGGCGAACCATCAAAAGATGATGATGGAACGCCGAATTCAACCTCCTGTGAAATCTCATCATCATCATGTTCGACTACTACGAACACTTCTTCTTCGAATTCCAATTCCAACACCTCAACAACCACACCGCCACCGCCAACACAGCCCGGGTTACCCCGTAGTATTTCTGACACAAAATTGAGACAAATCAGGCCCAATCTTACGCTACCACTTACTCTACCTCTCCCCTCTGTCACATCTTTGATGCATTTCAAGGTATTTTCTAAATCAACCAGTCACAACTTTATAACTAATAGGTATCTTTTCAAAAAAACGCAACTGCTGTAAAAAATTGAATGTTGTTTTTCTTTTCGTACTGTACAACGGACAATACACGTCGTTCTATAATATTCATTTCCGTATGTAATCTCTGTCTTTGTGGTGTCTGTATTCTGTACTTTCTTATTCCTGGCCTTTGTGTACACTAACATCGTCATATTTTTTGCAAACACTCAAATCAAGTGGAATCCTTTCTGTCCATTAAAATTAATCGAGAAATAATACTGTACTAGGATCCAATGGAACGGACTGAATCTGATTACTGTAATCTGTAGCGATAAGGCACGGTCAATGTATGTGTAAGGTTTTTATGTTTCATGGAATACGACAGTAGTGGTTTGTAAGTGTTGACAGAAGAAAAACGATGTTTCTTATCCTAAGAAATATCGTCGCTGAATGTCTTGATAGAATAAGAATTGGTATTGCACGATGTGCTAAGCGCGCAGCGATCAAGACAATGTATTTTGTTTGTTATTCTTCAAGTCCTCGTTCTATTTAATTGAAAGCCCTCTTTTTTTAATAATTGGACCCACATCTTTTTACAAGTCTCGAGGGATGTTTGGTTGAGTTGTTTTTTTTTGCTTTTCTACATTATTTTTTTCTGTCATGCTTGCTTTCTCTTTCATCTTTACGTATGTAAATGCATATAAGGATGAGTTTTTTTCGTGATGTTGATGCTGGTGATGCTTGAAGGAGCCTTACGCCCGTATATGCGTATGTTATGCCTCGCTTACGCAGCATTACGGTTTCTGCAAACAAAAGTTAAAGATTTTATTCATTCAATGTTGCTGAGCCGAGCCCACAAATTGCTTTTGATGTCATGGTTTACCCATTTTATGAGAAAACCTTTCCCTGTTTATTCGTTTTCTAGAAAGAGTTATGTTTATCACGGCGGAGCAGTCGAGTCCACGAACATAGGAAGAGTCTTGTTTCTAATACTTCCCCAACGCTTCCCCCAAGATGTCATTCTCCAGTCTCGGGTGAGTATAAAACAATTACAATATTCTCACAAAATGTCCTTCCCCTTGTCTGGTGAGCCGTGATAGAATCATTTATTTTCTAATGTGACTTTCTCCACTTGAAAGGATTTGTCTTTGACTTCACTCACGCACACTCTCCACCCTTGCAGGGAACTATCTTCGGGTGTCAAATTTTGAACACACTAAAATATTCAAGATTATGATCTCGCGTCACGAATATTATGGTTTTATCGTCTCATGATATGATTATTTGAATACTTCGCTGTGTGCACAATCCATTTTCAGCAGACAAGTGGACAAAACGTTAGGAATGTTTCTATGAAAAATTGCGATTTCGGATCCCCATAATTTCTTCATATTCGCGCTCAGGACACTTTACGTGAGAGTCTTAAGTTTGATCCGAGCTTTACATCCGTGGAGTGTACCTTGTTAGACTTTCACATAGTACGTTTCCAGGCACTGGTTCAATCCTACCTAATATGGGAGTCAATGGTGTCATAAAACATGAGAGAAAAGCGTCACTCTCACCATCGTTATATGTAAGAAGATGTGGTGGCATGGAATAAAAATAACGGGACAAAGAATAAGTGGGATTTGAGCCATCCGTTTTTTATATTTCGGAGTCTAAAATGTGAATTATGTGAAGGCACAGTACGGGGAATTGGGAATTAAAACGTGGGCAGAGCTGCTAGGCATGTTGTAGTCATGTGTCAGAGTTGAATCAAAATATGACGGGAATGAAATTGGAATTAGATTTCAAAGAAAGAAAGTCAAGCCATCGTTTTCTCCCTCGGTTTGGTTGACTTTGATTTCTCAACCGTGTATTTATTCAAGAATTGAATACACAGAATCACAGAACAGAGCACATCGTTATGTACTTGCGTGGGCTGGTGTAGGAGTAAATGTAGAATGTAGTTAAATCATCGAAGGCAAAAGTTATTTAAAGAGTAAAGAAAATGATTAAATGTCATATTTTTTCAAAGGAGGAAGTCCATTAGAGAGCCCGCGAATGTCACCGAGTCAGCATTTTGCATTTGCGTCTATTAAACGCCCTGGAGATGGAAGACGTAAGACGTTTATTATTGATGCTTATATATTTATTAATAGTAATAATTACATAATTTCTATGGTGAGTTAATCCGTGAAAGTAAATAGAAACCGGTAGGAAACGGTAGGGCCAATGCAATCAGTCTGGTTTAAACTGCGGACAGTTTTAATAAAAGAGGTGAACTTAAAGATTTACATCTCCTAGCTTTACAATGTACAAATTCACTTTCACCACATTACTCATCTTGAGGAAGATACTCTTGGCAACTGTCTTAACCCTCGAATTTTAAAAATTGACCCATGCTGAGGTCAGGAAAAATTTATTTGAGTGAAATTTTGGAGTCAATCCAATTAATGCTACGTTAGACGAAGTATTTAACAAGCATCGAGAAGTAACTTCCCACAGCTTGACAGGTTCAGAGAACAGAAAGCAAAGTGTCTTGTACTCCTTGGTCAATAGTGTACCTGGTATTAGAATGTCGTATGCCTGTAGCATTTGTTCTACAATAGTTGTCAAAAACGATAGTAAACATAAAACCGATATATTGCTGCTTCAAATGAGGTAAAAAGACCCGAGTTTTGATATGAGCCAAATAGGATGATCCACCCTCTGTAGTCTAGTCCAGCACTCAGCAGTCCAATATCTACATTTCGTTTTGCTTTCAGTCCGAGTCCATTTAATCTATCAATTTTTATTCGTCCTTGTTTACAGGTTGGTCTCTTGCCTCATTACCTTCGTCAGGGTACGGAACTACACCTGGGAGCTCAACTGTTTCGGTAAATCATTTTCCTCTGAATTTTAAGATTAAGCATTTATGTTGCCCATTCAAAGATAATATTAGTGTTAGGGATCTAATATTATTGCCTTGTTTGCATTGCAATTTCTAGCGAATTCTATGAAAGAAGTTTTTTCAACTTTTGACTTTTGTTTAGTCGTATTTCTATAAATAAGTTCACATAGGGTCTCCTCGTTTCAACCGAGACCCTAATTGACAATATCATTCTAGCATTCTGAGTTTTTAATAGATTTATGTAACAAGTTATAAGTCGTTGTTTTTTTAAAATAGTCATACCTTATAGTATTGCAGGACTTAGGAGATTTAAGGTTTGTGTACGGAAATTATGATTCCATTAACGGAATTCAAACCCTGGGATCCCTATTTCAGCAAACGACTATTAACTTAGCTCAACCTTGAGATACCACCGTGATTAAAATGTTTGTGGAAACACCTCAAACATTTCGGAGATTACCCTTGTGAGAGACGGAGATAGTTTTACTGAATTCAGGCACGTACAAAGACGGGCATCATGATATTGAGCTCAACGCTGGAATGTCTCGCATTTAGTGGAATTAGGAGTTAGTAGAATTTGTAATGCGGAGCTTAATGAGAATGGCTTTGACTTTGACCTAGTCTCAATGTTCGAGTCAAGAAAGACTTCATCAAATCGTGGGCGGATGTACTCCTGGAGTCGTTGCAGAAGACAAGGCCGGACCACTGCCAAAACATTTTTCATCGAATGAAAGTAATCCTAGTCTCGAAGAGGAAGGACACAAGTCTCCCATGCTTCGCCCTCGCTCACGTAGTCTAAGGTTCGTCCATTTCCATGTTTTTTTGTTTTAATTTCATTACCACTGAAAAGCACTGTCGTTCTCAATCGTCTCTACCACCTCCTTCGTCTAAAATGTACTCACATAATAAGAGAATCAGACTAGACTAGACTTGCACGCGTCCTCCGATACGATTCGCTTTATGAAAGTGACTTGTACATTAGCCCATGTTGATGATCATCGTTGACAAAATCCCTCGAAGCCAAAGAAACAACAAACTGAACTGAAGCTGAACCTACTGGCAAATTTTATGCTCGATTCATTCAGTTCAAAAGATTAGCTTAGGCTCAGAGAGAACGAGAATTGAAATGAGTCCAAATGGGAAAACTATACTTGAGAGCAGTGCAGTGGTTTAGTATCTCAATTTAACTTTTATGGGGCCCGAAGAGAGATTAAATTCAGAAATAAATCACAAATTCAAACGAGCTATTCTACTACTACTTTCCAAAGACTAATCGGATTTCCTATTTTTGAACATACGAGATACGAGTACTAATGTCAATGAATGTAAGCCAACGGACTCCTGGTACTACATGGCTTGCTGTACCGATTTTTGCCAAAGGACGTAATGATTTATTTGTAGTGCGGTGGTGACAGATTAGGTTCACAATACTAGACCTACTTTACCTGTCGCAAGATTTGCATGTACAGATTTGTAGTAGTTTTTTTTATTACACTTCTACCTTCTTATCTTAAATGTCAATGCAGGCCGGCTATCGACTACCGGCCGAGATTTCATAAGGGAATCGGTTGAGGTGTTCTGTGCACAGTCGCACTCAAACTAGTAACTTTTCATTTTTGGAAAGTCTATTTCAAAACCCCCTTGCCTGGGCTTTCTTTTGAGGGGATAGCCTCTTTTGCACATTTATAACACTTAATCTTAGGTTTACTAATGAGGATGTCGGAACTCTTTATTCTTTCAAAGCATGAAGAAATTGTTCAATAACGTTATGAAATTAGTACGTGTTTGATTCGAACTTGCTATATGTACGACATCCGAGCACAAACGTCGCGTCACTAGTCACTTAGAGACGTGGTTCAGTCCTAAAATATAATTTAAACTTTTCCCGCAAACTCAATTTTGATCGTTGTTCCCACTGGTGCGATTTTAATCCCATAACTTGTTCATTTTAGAAGTTATTTTAAATGTTGTAAGTAATGCTGGCATAGGTTTACGATGGAATAAAACATCAGAAAATATAGTATCACCCAGGTGATACTAGGAATGATTGAATTATTAATTCGACGTATTGATTTGCCCTTCTCCAAGGCCAAAGTTAATACCGCTTTCTCAAGTCTGTTGGTTTTAGTTTCTTTAGTTTCTCGAAAGAACAGTACTGTACATACATATGTACTCATACATAACCTAGAATGTACGAAATGTATCGTGTGTCTATTCACTAGTATCGATTTACGGTTGTTATCGCAATTTCAATTTTATTATTGCAATAATACATAGGTTGTATCAGGGTAATTTAACTTTATTTGTTGTTGATTTTGCTCTGCTTAGTTACCATAATCCCACCTGATTGAGCAAAGCGAAATCAAGAGGTACAGTTAAATTGCCGTAGACAATAAGATTAGAAAATAGTTCTAGTTAAACAATTGATGAAAATACTTATGCGTTGACTGAAAATGCGTAGTCGTTATAATGATATTCATATTGGGTTAATTTGAAATTTTGTTTCCATTGATTCACGCTGCTCACAGTTTGGCATGGCTATGCATTGCTACGCTAGAGTAAGCTCGAACTTTGTCCACTATTTCTTTTAGCTATTAAACTCTAGGATAATCATAAAATCATCTCCATATTCGCCACATTCTAGTCTCTCAGTAAATATACAGTATGGGCTATGCGTAACCGTTCATTCGTATTAATCGCTTCATTGCTGATCAAAATGTGAATAAATTGGAGCAGCCATATTAAACCAAATGCGTATTTCTTTGTATTTTAAATTGATATATGTACGAATGTGATGCGCAATGTGGACGCGGACGAAAAAGAGAATATATTTTGTCGCAACAAAATTGAATCTAATCTTCCTGAGTTAGCGTACGTATAACGTTGTTTTTATTCTCTGAATTGTATGTTTGTCGTTCAATTCGTTCTCGATACTGTGCACACTTTTGAACGCAACCAAACCAACTATGGATGTGATTTATATTGCTCCCGCTGCCGATATTCGAGATAATAACCAAGGTATAATGTAGAAAGATTTAATTTCCATGTTCTTTAATCGGCGCGCTCTACTCAACTAATTTTTCGTCCGCGTCTGATCTTATATCTAATCCATTAATTGATAGCTTCAAAAATTCAAATACGCATATTCTGGTGAAATCCGGCCGGAGATACTGTTATTTGAGATTGAACGATTATTATTTACCCCACCACGTATTTGAAGGATTTGGAGACATAAATTAATTTATTATTATTATCATATTATAGCAGTCCGATTCGGTCTCCTGTGATCGAGAATGAGATCGTCCTAATGAACACATTGTACAAAGAAAGATTTCCAAAGGTAAGGAATGTCCGTTCTTCCATCCGACATTAAAACTAATCATTTCCTGCCACGGTTGACGTGTATAAAACAAGAGAGAGAACTATAATAACAATAAATCCACCGCAGTGTCGTCACGCTAAAAGTACAAGTTCCTTCTTATTGAGTCTAAGTCCAAGTCAATATTTCTTTTTCAATTTTTTCCCGAAGGCCACTCATCAAATGGAAGAAAAGTTGGCAAATTTCACGGAGGAGAATGAGACGTTGGAGTGCATGGGGGGTTGTGAAAAGTTGAGTCCAGACTCAATTGCAATTGCTCGTTTCGTGCATCACCAAGTGATTGAAATGGCACGCGATTGCTTGTCAAAGTCACGAGAACGTCTGATCTCGAGTCGTTATTTCTATGAGATGTCTGAGAACCTTGAGAGGCTTTTGAGTGAGACAAAAGAAAAATCCCCGGAAGCTGCGACTTACCTGACTGGGCTCATTAAAAAACTTTTACTCATGGTCTCTCGCCCTGCACGTCTACTTGAATGTCTAGAATTTGACCCAGAAGAATTCTATCATTTATTAGAACAGGCAGAGGGACAAGCTAAGGTTACACAAGGAATCAAAACAGACATCCCACAATATATTTTCAATAAACTTGGCCTTAATCGTGATCCAATTGCGGGTGAGTTATTTAATCAACATCAAATCCTTTCGCCTGGCTGGTACACACACTCCTTAGATATGTTATAGTTACAGAAGTATCAAATTGACATGGTCTGATTTAATTATACAGAACTTCAACACGAACTGAGTGTTCAAAGTGAGGCTAGTGGGAGTGATGGATCTAATGCATCCTCAGGGAGTGGGATTCAAAATATTGGTGATGAGAGTAACGACAGTTATGAGAGAATCGTCAAAGTCCCATCAGAGCAAGATTTTGAAGTCGTCAAATTAATTTCAAATGGGGCCTATGGGGCAGTTTACTTGGTTCGTCATCGGGACTCTCGTCAAAGATATGCCATGAAGAAAATTAACAAACAGAATCTCATGTTGAGAAATCAGGTTGAACAAGTTTTTGCCGAGAGGGACATTATGAGCTTCACGGACAATCCTTTCGTCGTCAGCATGTATTGTAGTTTTGAGACTAAAGTAAGTCACCTTCAGTCGTCCTGACATGTTGACCTGAATTTTATTTCAACGCGGATTGACATATAATACGATTATGTTTTTCGTACTTCAAAATATTGACATTTCTTTCACTGCACCCCAAAGTTAGGGATTATTTCAGCGATAAACTAATTATTTTTGCGCATTTAACAGAAACACTTGTGCTTGGTTATGGAGTATGTGGAAGGAGGGGATTGTGCAACTCTGCTTAAGATTATGGGTCCTCTTCCATCGGATATGGCCCGGTTTTACTTTGCCGAAACAGTTTTAGCCGTAGAATATCTTCATAGTTATGGAATAGTTCATAGGGACCTAAAACCAGACAAGTAAGTTTGTATCCTACACACACAAAATCGTATAATTTGAGACAATTATAATAGACATAATAATAATGTATAATTATTAACCGTTTCAGTCTTCTCATCACCGCTCTTGGCCATATTAAGCTCACTGATTTCGGACTAAGCAAAGTCGGCCTCATGTCTCGTAAGCTTTATTCAATACAGATATTTACGAGTGCATACGCTAGAATTTGTCAATGATTTCTAAGAATTATTTACTATATTTAAACCGCTATCTTCGTCTTGCTTTTATCCTGTCATCAATACATATGTATTGATCCATTCCTTATTATCCTTATTACTATCGTCCTATACATGCTAGAATATTCTAACGATTTCCGGCAAAAGCCTCTACGCAGAATGAAAAGTCTACGTCATCAGAGACGGAATATATTTTCATAAGGCGGGGTATTGTGATACATAATACCCGAAATATGTCAATCGACCTTTGTACTATCATTTTTGGATCATTTTGGCTCAACACTTTCACTTGTATGCTTTTTTAGTTGCAACTAACCTCTACGAAGGATTCATTGATCGAGAAACTCGTCAATTTTCGGACAAGCAAGTATTTGGTACACCAGAATATATAGCCCCAGAAGTCATACTGCGTCAAGGGTACGGGAAACCCGTGGATTGGTGGGCTATGGGCATCATTCTTTATGAATTTATTATCGGTTGCGTTCCTTTCTTTGGAGAAACTCCAGAAGAGTTATTTGCGCATACCGTGAATGGTAAACATTTGAGGACACTTCATGAATATAATTATTATTTAGCATTTTCCTTTTAACTTTAACTCTGAACTTGTCTGGGAATAGATGACATTGAGTGGCCTTCAGAGGATGAGTGTCCGATTGCTCCTGAAACTAAGGACGTCATCTCAGCTCTACTTCATCAAAATCCAAGAGAAAGAGTTGGAACTGCTGGAGCGCAAGATGTCAAGGACCATCCGTACTTTACAGGAGTTGACTGGAATTCCCTATTGAGACAAAAGGTGGAATTTGTGCCCCACTTGGAAAATGAAGAAGACACATCCTACTTTGATAGTGAGTCCTTTAATTCAACTGGTCTAATAGTTCCCTAGTTATATTGGTCTGCCCTCATGCCCAAGGGACAATATAACAACACTTTGATCATTCTTCTAGTGCTTTCACGACTACAGAAATGTTTTGTTAAAATTGTGGGAATTAAGCCCTAGGCATGGTAGACCGAAACATAACTTTTGAGTGAAGTTGCTTGTGGTTTGTCCACTGGATTCCTTTGAGTTTATATCTCACGCGTCGATCCAAATAATTTCATCAGTGAATCCCCTTGGGTTCTGGAGTGCCATTAAATAATATTGGCCACTGGAATGATGAGCGGATTGGGCACGCTATTGGCTCTCACATTTCTCTTTTCCCAGTTTCTACTAAAACGGAATTGTTAGGCAGCTGTAATAAGATTGGAACATATATCTTTGGATTTTAGCTACATTCAGTCCTACCGTTCCTATTCTCTAGACTATTTTCACTTTTCTAATTCGGATTTGGAACCTAATACGAGCCTGAGGTGTAGTCATGTTCCTAATTCCTATTCAATACCCTTCAAGCCCCTTGGAAATGTTTGACTTGTTTATTAATTAACGATACTACGACGTGGTTGGAGAAAGTAAGGTAAAGTAAAGTAAATTGGATCTTTTGAGTACAGTCAGAATGGGGAGTTGCAAATTTTCCGACAATGGCACGTGCGGGTGGTGTGATTAGTCAAGGTTGACTTTTAAGGTCCTATGTTTACTCACTAATTAGTTTCATGTGAGATATATTGTACGTGTGAATGTGGTGGTGGAAGGTATAACTCATTCCGTCTCGGTCCATCCAGTCATTTAATGAGGTTGTTTGCTTTATTGTTTAATTTCGCAACAGCTCGGATCGATCGCTATCAACACAGCTTGGAAGTGGATACGGATGAAGGAGATGAATCCCCACTGTTTGGATTTTCATCTTGCTCTCACCGCTATCGAAAGACTCAAGCTCGAAGTAAACTTGGAATATGTGAAAATGAGAGTATGGAATCCGCAGAGAGGGACAGACTGGACTCAAGTGGGACAGGAAGTGATGGGTCTGTGTCTCACTCCAAAGACAAATCCGCCTCAGGGAGCTTCAATGAAGAACAATCACTTGACAATAGCCCGACACCCCCTACCGTTGTCCCGGTCAAAGGAAAAACTAGTTGTCGCGGCAGTAGTAGTAATGGGGACTCAGACAAAGATAGTAAACTTCTTAGTCAGAAGTTGGTGACCCAATTGAGTACTCCAGAGTCTTCACAGACGGAAAGTGAAGAGGTATCTCCACAACTGCAAAGGCGTCGGCGAGCACACCTCCCAAGGTTCTCAATCTCGTCTACTCCTGACAGTACGTTGACGGACCTCAAACTTGGAAATTCATGCTCACTCTCATCGGATGGGTCTAAAGCATCGTCGTCTTCATCACCTCAAAACCCTCTACCCCTCCACCAGTCCACCCCCAACTCGAGCTTTAAAAAGGTGGGATCTGGTGGTATGGTTGTCAAGAGTGCGTCCGCGTTTGGTTTATCCTTGCAAATTCCGAAAGATTCTGATGTCTCATCCTTCGTAATCTCAACGCCGCCAGCAGTCCAGTCTCCCGGTGGTTCCAGCACGGCTAGTTCAAGGGACGCGAGTCCTTGCCGAGAGCTCTCGCCAATGATCAATAGTCTAAAACCTCCAATCATTATTAGGAAGGGTCCACTTGGCCTTGGATTTACGATCAGAGCTATCCGAGTTTACTTTGGGGACAGCAATGTGTACACGGTCCAGCATCTCGTCAAAGAAGTTGCGGAAGGAAGCCCGGCATTTGAAGCTGGTCTCCGTGCCGGGGACCTCATCACACAGGTAATTCAAACGTTTTGAGAGTAGCCAAGTATTGATAAGTTTAGTGTACAAGCTTTCATGAGCAAATAACTGATGTTCTTTGTTTTTCAGGTGAATGGTGAGTCTACCCAAGGGCTTCTGCACACTCAGGTCCTACATTTAATTATGGGTGGAGGTGACCAATTGACACTGAGAGCTACTCCGTTAGAAAACACTTCAATTCGTTCTGGTGGAAGACGAAGAGAGCCAGGGCAATCAAAGATGGCGCGCACGCCGTTAGTCAAGACCAGAAAGGCTAAGAGGGATACCGTGGAGAAACGACGAAAGTCTTTGTTCTTGAAAACTCTGAGTAGTAAAAGAAACACACAGGACGCTCCACAGCTACGTCTCTCTATAGGGAATCAATCCCTCCCGCCATCCAGGAGCTTTCAATCCTTGACTCGATCTGTTGAGAATGTTCAACAGCCAAGTCTGCCAGGCTCACCCACCAAATCTTCAAAGTCTCCGCCGTTAGCCAGAGTATTTTCATTGTCAGACTCTGCGCACTCTACAGCAAATTCTAGCACGTCCAGCTCACCAGGTTCTTCACTCCCCGAGAGCCCTGCCGGTAGTCTCGGACAGTCTGGACTTCTCGGTCCGCACTTTCAACGTCCGTCCAGCTTGCACGGGCTAAAACATAAGCTTCATCACCAACATGCATCGAATAAAGGTATTCACTCCCCAAATCGACGGAAGTCTGTTGGCCACATTCCACTGAGCCCTTTGGCTCGCACCCCCTCGCCCTCACCGATCTCATCCTCCCCCACCCGCTCTCCCAGTCCACTTGCCGTCTCAGTGGCCACTACTTCTCATGCTGCCCCAGGCGTCTCATTCAATGCTTCTATTTCTCTGAGCCCTGCGACTGTTTCCAGTAAAAAGCCATTTGGTCGGACTAAGAAAACTGAGCCAGGGTCACCACTTCTTCGAAGAGCCCTTAGTCCGGACCGCCATTATCCACGGAATAGTGAAGTCAAAGCAATTTCACCTTTGTGCAATCCAGCTCCGAAAGTTACCATTTCATCCCCTCCAAAAGTTGCCCTCATACAATCCCAGGCTTTCCCTTTGTGTAATTCCTCGAACGCTACAGTAGTAGCGGCGGCGTCAGGTAGTACGATGACATTTAGTTCAACTGTCTCGGCTAGCAGCAGCAGTACTGAAATCGGATCAGAAGTTGTACTTCATCGAAGTCGTAAGGATAGCCCTCCAGAGATCCAAGTGAGTGAGTCTAATCAGTCCAGTGCTCAACACAGTGGAACTACTGGAGATAGCAGTCACTCCGCAGCGTTTTCTACTACAAGTGCCGGAAATGGCGTTCTTACGAGTAATGTTTCTATGACGCTCCCACGCATTGCGGAAGAAAGAGATTCCCCACGGGAAGAACCGTCGACATCTGGGAGTTTCGGTGAAGACCCACAACGTCCGCCCGCGTCATCGACAGAAGGAATTAGCAAACCTCAATACCTGTAGTAGATGACAAAATAATAAAATATTTGTCTCTCATTTCGTGATCAATTTCGTTGTGATTTAATGATACGTTAAAAAACTCCGTGACTCGGACTGTAGATCTTTTACAAGGTAAATGGTATTAGTTATTAATTATATAGTATAGAAGAGATGGAATGTGAACGGGGGCAACCCCGTGAGAAAGTATTTATTCAAGTTCAGCGTTAAGAAAGTTTTTGATTAATGGAGCAGAACAAGTCATCTCGTCAATCTCGTGTACTGCTGGGTTCGTATTATTTGTCCAGGGATGAAGGCCGCAAGGATTTATTCAATCCATAATGTTATATTGTCATTATTAGTTATGACCACTCGCGCTTGTGAAATTTTTAATTAATTGAAATATACATTCTTTTAAGTTTTTGACAACCGCAGAGCAAGTTTCAGATATAGTTATTAGACTTATTTTACGTAAATGACCGTTAACATTCGGGGTTGAGTGGCAAGCAGGGTTACAATACACAAGGATTTTTGAAGCACATTTTACGTATAAAGATAATAATTATAATGAATTTACTCATGTTCTACTACTACTACACACTTACAACATATTATTATATCTTTCGCAACTAGAGCACTTTGGTCGGATTTAAATGCAAAAAACGAAACAGAACTAAACAAGATGGTATTAAAGCAAAGGATAACCGCCTCGGTTATCGCAATGACTTTGTCAACTACTTGTTCTATTTTATGATTCTTTGCGCATCTAATTAAATTGGAGTATATTGAATTTTAGTTGATGTTTTCTATTTGAATGTCGTTTGAGAACGTTTGTGGTTCGATTAAAATTTCAATATTTGGTTTGCGCAAGAGAAATCAAGGTGAAAGTCCTCTGGAGAAAGCTTTGTGAAATTAAATATTAAATGTATAGGAGTCTGGAATGAATGAAAATGGACAGGTCCAAAAATTCTCTTCAGTTGATTATATAATCGGAATGAAAAAGCACTAGTATGTTAAAATCACAGGGACAATTTTAGGAAGAATTTGAGAATTGAAGTCTCCGTTGTTCTATAGAAAATGGTAGCTGAAGATAATGATAGAAATTAGACTACGCACAGTCCATCCTTATTCAAATTTTTCGTTCCTTTACATACCTTATTGATGAACTCCATTGATTGCCTTCATGTTGTACCAAAAAGTCTCAAACAGTAGGCCGGACAGCATTGTTCTTTTCACCTGAGAAATTCAAAAGTTTTCACCGAAATACTGCAGTTCGAATGCAAATCGGATTTCCACTTTCAGGTCTACAAGTCTGGGGATACATCCATCATACGGGAAGAATTTCAAACCTTTTCTTGAAATACTAAAGATAGTTTAGAAGAAGTTACGCCTCTAGGAGTTTTCTTAGATTTCACTGCGAATATACCGACCTGCTTTATCTTTAGTATTTTAGGATTAAGTGTACGTTTATTTTTTTTACTCTTTAATTCCATAATCATGTTTACCATTATTTTTAAATTCGAAGTTACGTTCCGCACGAATCTGTTTGAAGTCAGGCATAATATTCTATAAATGTGGAACTGACCCAGGCATAACCGATACCGTACTCGTTCAGTACTACTACGGAATACAATATTAATAAATGGATAGAGACGTTCAAGTGTTACTGTTTCTGGTAATATCAAATATATAATAGAAATAATATTTAGTAATATAATAGCCACCTATATTATATGCAAATAAAAGTTTGAGAATGGTGCAATAGATATCAAACTGCAACCCCGTGTAAGTACAACCACGTTTAAGTATTAATTGACAAACCCACTGCGAAAGCAAGGACTCAAAGTAAATCCTTTGTAAATTCTTCAATTGCGCGAATAATTACTTTGCAATCTTCAGGTCTTTTTGCATTGTATGCATTGAATTGAGAATGATTGTGAATGTGATTGAGTCAAATTAATTCAGTAGGTGAATTTAATTGCGGTTGTATACTGTCCATTGGAGATGCGAAGAGAATTATATTAATAAAAAGATCACTATAATTGCAATACAGAGGCAAACATTATGTTCAATTTTGTCAAGCACATTATTATCTCTGCAATATTATATCACCAAGATTAATTCACAAGTAATATCAGGATGAGGGATACAAGCTCTTAACTTTTGGCTTTGGTGGGGAACTAATATTCCGTTGCAAAACTACGTCCGTCTTCGCAAAATTGTTACCATTGATGAACTCTAGAAAATGCCCTGGTAAAATTGTTCCACAATTCTGTTGGATTGCCTATAATGATGGATTGAGTAGAACTGATGCTTGTAGAGCAAATTCTGTCACCAATTTTAGGAGATTCTTTAACTCGGATGAAACAGTACATAACTACTACTAATCGATTTTGCCTCAGGATTTTGGTTTCGCGTGTTTTCAGAAATATTGAAATTTTGAAGCAAAATCGACTTGCTCAGAAAATGTCGATCAATGGCTTAAAATTTTCAGCAACCACTTGCGAATGTGGTGGTGGAGTTCATTTTTTGAATTTTTGAAGTTTTCATGGCTTTTCAGGCGCAAAACCTCAAAGAAACGGCTGAAAAACATCGAATAACTGATTTTTTATCTTCTGCCGAGCGCTGCGCGCGAACGCGCTTTCAGATGGAGCTGAAATGTGGTGTGTGAGATCCCATTTGAGCTGATCTTTCCAACGAGGTATTCCACTTGATTCTACCTATTGTACTTCCTGAGATACCCAGGGCGCAATACATATAAGACACCCTGTACAAGTACGACTAATATCCATGATTGTCAATTCCAGAAATATGCACTGTTCATATCCAATTCTTGGACCAAATTACGTTTGTAGTCATCAGCGTATTTAGAAAAGTGATTCATAGATGCTGTGGAGACCATTTAGAAAGAAAGAACGCTAATGTAATAAACAATCGTAGACTGCACCAAAACAAGAGGTCGGCGATCAGACTCCTTGAAAACTATTGAAGTTTTGGTGAAGCTATTACAAAGGAGCAACTTTGAAGATTTGTCCGCTCAGCATTTTAATAATGGAAAAAGTGGAGAGAAATAACTACGGTGACCACGAAGGTAAAGAAGAGATCATTTTTGTACATGGTAATGCACTGGTTAGAAAATTGTAACGAGAAATTTTGACCAGGTAAAAAAATGGAATACATACACTGTTGAATATTGGGCTATTAAGTTCTAGATCATTGTTGGTATAAGTGATTTGTACGTGTAATATATTTTTCGGCGTAAGCCATGTATTTTTTGGGCTAAGAGTCGTTCGGTCTCAGTCAATATAAAGTCGAAATATTTCGACTTTGCTGTATATGTGTACTAAGCGTCTGTGGGAGAGAGGGAGGCTTTAGTATACGCCCCTTCTTCATCGTATCCCCCGAGTAAAGTTGTTGTGAATGGAAGAAAGGGAGAACAGAGGCGTCACCCACGCGAGCCTGGAAAGAGGACGCGTTGTGTACACGCAAGAGAAGTTCTTTCCTTTCTCTCATTCATTCTCTTTCTAGACTCCGAGTGTAGTAGTCGGACATTTTGTACGAAGAAAAAAGAGTGAATCATAATTTGTGTGAATTTGTTGTTCTTGATTTTGATTGAATTTTGATTTAATAAAAATACAGTTTGTCATAGTAA
>JAQGCA010000398.1:0-29164 GCA_034698945.1 Protaphorura quadriocellata
TAACATCTCGCGCATCATTCACGAATACCGCAAATCCTGTATTAAATACTAAACGTGGATGGAAGGAAATTTACTCAGTATCTACATAGTTTTCCATTCCTTGCTTATTCCAATAAGTAGCAGGGTATAATAAGCATATAAATAAATAAAAAATTCACACATAATTAAGTGAAATATTAATTCATATTTTTATTTTAACAGAGACAAACTCCTGCAAAAGTTAGAATGGTAATTTTTCGAGACGATGCAGTTGCGAAGGAGGATGACATTTATGATATTCTAGACGTGGAACTAGTAAAGAAGATGGGGAAAGGATTGGGGTAATTACATTACATTGCATTCACAATGTGCTTACATTTCTCTTGATGCTAAATAAATTCACAAAATAGTTCTATGTTCATGCTAAATATAATTCTCTTCGTTCAATGCTGTGTAGATTGTCCATTGTCGGCCGGAAAAATGGGACCGGCGTATTCATATCTGACGTTGTTCCTGGTGGAACGGCTGAAGCGGATGGAAGACTCATGAAAGGTGATCAAATTATTTCTGTGAATGGGAATGATTTGAAGAATGCTTCTCAGGAAGAAGCAGCCTCTGTTTTGAAAACTGCCATGGGAAGCATTGAAATGAAAATTGGTCGGCTGAAAGCAGCTGGCAAGCGATCTTCTCTAACTCCAGTAACACTCCCGACAACTCCAACCTCTGAGACCAGGTATACATTATTGAATTCTTAGTTGCTTTGTAATACTAAACTCTTGGGGAGGGATTTAATTTCGTATTTGAATTCCTATGTACGGCTGCAGGATAAATTGACCGGTAACGTTTTCAATATATGTATTTACTTCAAATTTTCATAGCAGTTTTACTGTGCTAAGCATGATTATTGAAATTTACAGTGGTCTTATGGACGAGCCGTCCGATTTGAGCCAAGAAGACAACGACGTTGTCTTGCCGGAGTCTGTTGTCACTAATGATAACGCGGGCAGTCCTCCTCAACTTCGAACGGTTTTACTAGAAAAAGGCGAGGATGGGCTGGGTTTCAGTATTGTTGGTGGATTCGGATCTCCGCTGGGTAATCTACCTATATATTGCAAGACGGTTTTTGATCGAGGTGCTGCAGCTAGAGAAGGCAGCTTAAAACGTGGTGATCAAATTCTGGCTGTGGATGGACGCAGTTTGGAGGGTCTTCGTCATCATGAAGCAGTTACCATTTTGAAGAACGCAAAGACAAATGTTCAACTTACCATTTTATCCTAAATTACCAATTTCAAATCCTATAAAAATAAGTTTATTTATTCGTAAACCTAAACCGTCGAAATCGATGGATCTCCTAGAAGTTTTTTACTGAATGAATGATAAACTCACGCTTATCCATCTCTTGTATTATAGTACGAGACAAGTAGATTAGAGATTCTGCGCAATACATCAGTTAGGGCAATTTTAATGCAATCACACCGTGTTAGTACAATTAATACTGGTAATCTAAATATTTATACTGCGCTAAGTAATAATAATAAATAATAATAGTTACCTTCTGTTACAATCAACAGGGATTTCTTAAAAGTTAAGACAATCGTTAGCTCGATTTTTCTTTGAAGTATGTTGAGTTTTCAAAATCGAATAGTTAAAAGTGCGATAAATGTAACGTGCACCACTTCTCGTGAGAATTTTCCATTAGCCCGTTCGTCTGACTTCCGAGCACTATCAAGCTACAAGTATGATTAGAATCTGAGATCCAATTAGTTTTGTTGAAGTTGAGCATCACAACTACAACGAGAAGAATAAGTAGTTTGACATAAACAATCAAACTGGATTGATTTAGTAAATATGCTTGCTCAATTCGCCATTTTGCCGATACGATTTATGAAATTAATAGCTCTGTTGTAAGGCGCATCGGTGCAAGTTATTTGTCCCACTCACGATCCGCCGCGGCGCCAGGAAGAGTGGTGTCGAAAACGGTTAGATTCGGTACAGCTACCCTACCTTACACAGGTGGAAACTAAGCTGTGCCTAATTATAGGCATAATCACAAGCATGCAACCTTATTTCATCTTGTGTGTTCTAAATTGTCTAGCCCGGAAATATTGTATTGCAGAATTCATATTTCGGACAAGAATTTTTGTTTCGCTATTCAAACGTAGTACAACTTTACCAGTTAAGAACAGAATCTCCTAACATACTAAATAATAGTTGAATTTAATGGAATATATGCATAATAGTAATATTATATAAAGAAATTCACGGGGACTCCGTCAAGTTTTCATCGGCTTGCGGCAGGGACCAAATAAAATTAAGTAAGAATAATTATTAAAACTTTTTGACTATCTATAACATAACTGAAGCTTCGTCAATTCCTTAATAACCAATCTCTTGCTTGTGATATCCATGTCAACGTTTTGAAGAATAAATCAAGATATTTAATCTCTATGTTATACTGCGTTTTGAATTAAGAGGCATACATTTACACACATACGGTGGTTAGATTCTTACTTGCCGCACCGGCGTCGTACTAATTCTTATTTAACTAAGATTAATCCGAGCTCACTAGTAAGCCTACTACTACTAGCATACTACTATACAGTAGCTAAAGGATTCCACCTTACAGATCGTCGAAACCAAGTTTAGAATTTCCGATTGTGGAGGAAATAAGTTTACAATTCGATAGTTCTAAATGTCCAATATTTGTGGCAGAAATGATTCTCCGGGCTAAGGCTCGGCTGCTACCAAGCCCGCTTCTGGGCCATCTATACCGCCCAATGTGTCATCATTCGTAATGAAATGGAAAATGAAATACCGGAGAACTTCTGATAAAGCCCGGTCTCTAATTGAACCCAGTGACCCAGTCTCTATTACAACCCGGGTACTAGTGTTATATTAGTTCTAGTTCTAACTAAGTTCTTTAATTTAGTTCTAGTTCTAGTTCCCGGAACTAAAACTAGAACTGAATGTAAACTTTAGAACTAGAACTAGAACTAAATTATCACGCGGAGCTGTGCTGGAATTGAGTTCTAATTGTGTTCTAATTGAGTTCTTTAGTTATAGTTCCCACGCTTCCGTGTAGAACTAATTTGGAACTAGAACTAAAATAGAATTCGAGTGGAACTAATTAGAACTAGAACTAGAACCTTGAGTTGGGTGTGGAACTAGAACTAACTAGAACTAATCAGAACTAATATAACACTACCGGGTACCTTTCCCTACTTTCTCCATGCACCCTTATGGAGAAAGTGGAGAAAGCAACTGACCTGGTGACAGATTTTGCAAATAGAGCCCCGGGGCTATATCAGAAGTTCTCCGGTAACAGAGAACGGACGCTACACGGCATATTAAATCGAAAGCTTGGAAAGAAAAGCAAAAATAAGAAATAATATCAACTTTGCCTCTAGCTGCCCTCCTCTTCTGCAATTATATTGATTTTAACCAACCTCTACTACCGTATTCGAGAATTGCATAATATTATACAACATAACCCATTTTTAGTACATTGGATCAATTGGATGTAAGAATTCCATAGATGTAATTTTTCTCTAATTCGAGATTGAATGAAATTGAAACTCTTTGGCATCATCGATCAACATTACCAATTGTTCTAACTATGAATCAATTACTGATAGACTAAATAATGAGTTGGGTTGGTTGGGTCCAAAGCACATGTATTATCGTTCGATTTTGTGCAATATGTATAAAATTAAAAATAATGTTAATGCACCAGTGATGCTAAAGAATTTGTTTAAAATCACGTCGGAAGTACATAACCATTGTACTCGTTCAGTGAAAAATTTTCATCAATCAACTACTCCGTCAACTGACTCCGGTATGAAGTGCTTTAAATATAATTGGTGCGGAAATGAAACATTATCTTATGCTTGTTTTAAATTGTATTGTAATCAAGTGTTACTGAACACGGTCGATATAGACTTTAAGATTATATGTACGACTGTAAATTGTACTATGTTGAATTATTTGAACCTGTAATGGTAAATTAATTTATTGTACAACGTAAGGACCTACGGGGTGTTGTCAATAAATCAAATCAAATGAAAAAAAAAACATCGCATTATGGTGGTACTACTTCGCTTCCTAGTACTAGCTAACTTGCTAGTCACCGTGCGTGCCGGTGTACGTTGATTTTTGTCGATCCTGTAAAACGCCGGAACTGGAATTCATCTCTTTTTCCAATCGTAAAGTCTATGCGCAATGTAGAAAAGGACTTGGACTTGGACACTGTTGTCAAATGTAAAATCTTCGAGCGAATTTGGACCGGCCACCTTTCACGTACGTTTGCCATGTCTGAGATAAATTAGTCCAGCCAGGGCGAATTTTTGGCTAATAAAATAAAACAAAACAGAAGAGGTCACTTACTACAATTACGATTACGACGATTAATTGTCACAAATTCGAAAGTTTCCTGAACTTCTGTAAAGAAATCGTATGTAGTTGACAGTCGGCATATGTCTGTCAGCTAAGTTTCGGTTTGAAGTTTGAACGAGTTTTATTCTGGATCAAAGGTAGACAGACAAATATCTCAATCGTTTTTCAGACCTTACCTGATGTAACTAGCATTTATGGGTTACGGACTGAGCAGTGCTTGAAGTCCTTCAAACCTAACCTTTGACACTAACTTATCGCAAACATTGAAATTTTCAGTTAATCAACCTGACCTGGAAAGGTCACCCGTTTAAAAATGTGGCACGAAGCTCGGAAACATGAGAAGAAAATCCGTGTAATGATAGTAGATTACAGAAAGAGAGCCGAAAGACGGAGAGAATTTTATGAAAAATTCAAGGCTGATCCGACACAGTTTATGCAAGTGCATGGAAGGCCTATTAAAATATACATGGATCCTCAAATTACATCAGCTGCTGAGAGATGCTTGTAAGTTTATTTACTCAATTTTAAATGCGTTATTTTGTTAATTTTTTTTTATTAAATGTGTTGTGGTTGAGCCGTGCAACTAAATGTTTATTTAGCTTTTTTCTATCAAGAAAAACTTTTCATAAGCTTTAAGGGTTAAGGCCTCCTTCGTTTCGTCTCACATTCCCCAGGTCGGGTACATGTACATGCCCCTTGTACGTAAATCCATTTACTCTACGGTCAAGCTAATACTACGACCACACCGGATTATGACCAGTTTTTGGACGGCATAGTGTGTAGCGGTGTCGTTTCGCTGACCTCCCCAAAGGGACTTTCTAAAATAGGACAAACCAAAAAACCAAAATATGCAATGTGATCATTAAAGTATGGTTTTCTAAATTAAATTCTAGGATGCCGTGGCAAGGAAATCCGGAAACTACAATTGATCGCTTTGATGTTCGTGCTCACTTGGACTATATTCCAGAACCACATTCGTACTCAAAGGATGACTTAACGGATGAAACTGTGGAGCCGTGTCTAAATTACGAACGATATAGAATACTTATCCAAAATGATTTAGCTGGAAGTAATCCCGAGAAAAACTTGCTTTCTTTCCTATGTGGAATAAAAATTCCAGTTCCTTCATACGAGTCGTAATTTTGTTTTTGACAAAATGAATTTCTCTAATAGTTTCGGAAGATAAATTCCTTCACCAAATTCACATTGAGGAACAGTACGGGACCACGGTTAACTTGACTGGGAATAAGACTGAAGCGAAGCCAAAACAGCCGAAAGCAGCCATCGCGTACACGTACGATGATAGCACGCCAAATGCTTCGTCTGTTTCTTCCGCGCTGGCAAAACCTTCCATGACTGCTGACATCGCTGCAACCGCTGAAGAAGACTCTGATGAGGATTTGGATTTTGGTATGTCGACATCATTTTAACAATAAATTGAGATTGTATTAATTTATTACTTGTTTTGGATTCAGACTTGTTGGTTAATGTAAATGACATGACCACTGCTCAAAAGGCTGACCTCAACAACAGCGGAATGAAGTATGGTTTGGCTCCAGGTGATTTTATGAACTTCCTGAACGCCGAAATTCAAGAGAAGGAGAACTTACGGTTGGCTAAGCTACAAGAAGAAGAGAAACAGGCAATGAGTGTAAGTCCATCTTTTCACTGTAGCAGTTTTTTGACATCTCATCCATTGAGTTTAATCATTTTTTATTGGCAGGGTCGAAAAGCTCGAAGGGAAAGAAGGGCATACAAAGACAGAATAATTATGAGAAAGGGATGCATAAGTCCCCCGAGGTTCGTAATTCTGATCATGATTAATATATTTTCGATTTCTAAAAGTTTGTCTTCAAGTTCGTTGCTTAATCCGGAGTCCAAATTGCAATGTAATGTTTTCGGTATTACTAGTTACGCTGCAACAAATTCACCCGGGTCAGACAAGAGTCGCCGTTCTTCGTCACGCTCCCGTTCCAGTTCAAACTCACCAGAAAAGATTGTGTTTATCACTTCCTTCGGTGAAAATGAGAATAACGAAGGAAATAAACGGTAATAAATATTATATAAAATTTAATATCATTTGGATGGCAATCAACCACTTTCTACGAAATTCAAGTTACTAGTTTCGGTTTCCTTATATGAATGAGTACGAGTACAATAAACCGAAACGTATCGGCACATTCAAGGTTCCGGTATATCGCTTAGTTTCGTTTTCATCAACCACTGCTCTCCCGTTTTGACTTATCTTATCCCAGCAGGGAATATTGGGACATCATATATTATTGCGGTCTGTTTGGATCGTCTAGACTTCACAACTGTTAAATTAAGGAGTCAAAATTTTGAAATTGCTTCCAGACTTCAGAAAACCTACACTTTGTTACCACCTGAGCTTATTAATAGATTTGAATTTGAAATAACAGAACAATTACGGCACCTGAGAAGTCAGCCTTTGGTCCAAGTCTACCTCCTGTGGAAATCCTGTCTGCTCTGAACAAGCATCAAAGAAATCGAACCAAATCTCGGTCACCAAAAGGGCAATCATTATCTCCATCGCCCGCGGACGTCCGAAACAACACTACAAATGATTCAAGTAGAAGTAACAGTTCTCACTCAAGCATTGACGCACCACCAAAAGATAATGGAATTCGCCGTCATAGAGAGACATCAAGTTCGTCCAGTTCACACGCGAGCAGTCGTAGCCGAACGAGGAGACGATCAAGGTCAAGGTCCCGGAGTTATAGTAGAAGAAAGAGTGATTTGTCTAGGAGTGCCCGATACCGCCGTAGGTCCAGCTCACGCAGCCGCAGCTGGTCTAGGTCAAAGTCTAGGCTAGAGCTTCGATCAAGAAAGCGTTCAAGGTCGGGTAACACTCGCATGAGATCGAGATCGATATCCTACAAAAGGCGACGCGAACGAACTCGCTCTGATTCTAGGTCCCCTATAAGGAGTAAGAGTAACTCCAAGTCTCCATCGTATACCTCAAGAAGTCGATCAAGTTCTTCATCTTTATCAAGGTGAATTTGACTAATCGTTATCTAATTTTGTTTGATTGTGTTATCGAATTTATTATTTTAATCAGTCGAATGTTTCAAATTCGAATTGTATCCAATCCAATGTTAATACAAGCTGTTAATCATAATTATGGTAATCATGTGAAGTTGGTTAGCTCAAGTTTTTAATAATTTTGCAGGGATGAATTTACAAGAAGTAAATCAGACACAAAAAGAACGCTTCACAGTAGATCGACTCCGGTGAAGGTGCCTTCACCACCTGTAAAACGTTATTATGGAAGGGCGAAGGAAACGAAGAGAGAAGACAAATCTTCGGAATCTCTTTCTTCCTCGGACAGTGAAGAAGACAAAGTTGAAGCGAAAGCAACCGGTAACAAAGTTAGCAGCCTGGGTGAAAGGTATATGCTAAAATTAAGCAAATCTAATTGTCACTGAATTTTAAATCTGAAGTTTTTGTCTTTAGGAACAACCATAGGAGCGGAGGGAAGAGTAAATCGAGTGTGAGCTCGTCCACCAAAGTCAGTAAGAATCTCATATTATCGCGCAGCGCAGTGCCTCCAAATAATTCTCGGCAGTAGCTTTCAAATATTTTCAGCCCAGTATAAAATTAATTGTGGTTTCCTCATTTCTCCATATGACCTCCTGACTTTTTTCTAAATGTTTTTTCTGTATTGTAGACACCCTAATATCAGTTTAAATTCTTGACTGACAGGATTCGCATAAAATACAAAGTTACGACAGTAATTCCTGAGTTTAGTTAAAAATTGTAATGTAACTTGGGAATCTTCTCTACGGGAAAGAGGAAATCAATTGGGTTGTGCATGATTTTTCTAAAATAAGATATTTCAATGTAAACGCTGAAACTGCACAGTGTAACAGTACTGAATTTGGAGAAGTCATGAAGTTGTGTAAAATTTTAGTAAACAAACGAACTCTTCTTAGGAATGTCTGAATTTGAACTCAAGATATTCGGAAATAGTTTGCTTTATATCTGGAGGTAACAATGAATTGCGGATAACGTCACGTTAGAATTTTTTCCGAACATTTTATTTCAATAGGAACTTTCCTTTTGATTGTCAGTCCCCAAATTTTGAAATACGGAAATTTAGCTGGTTTCTTATCGTGTACTACAAAACATATAACCAAAATAAAAATGACGGTATATCCTGTTCGATTGTAAGGATATTTTAATGATCATACCACCAGGGTCAACTCGGGGGAGAATCGTCGAGAAATCTGCAAGGTGGAAAACCACAGGATCGGCTTAAACGCCAAATGCAGAAAGCGCTCAACCGTCAGTTGAAGGCGGACAAAGAGGCCCAGAAATCTAGATTTGAGAGGCAGGAGCAGGAGAGACTAGAGCGAGAAGAAAGTCTGAGGGAATTAAGCATAAAATACCGTCGGAGGTAAATTGAAATTGGAAATCAATCACTAAGAACATGTCATTCTAACCAGGCACTTTTTTTTTCTGAATCTACGGTGCCAGCAAACCTGGCAAGCCTTGCTGACTTAAATCGAGACTAACTGTATTTTTTTAGGGAAAGAGAGAGAAGGCATCGAAGTCACACAGGAAGAGGTTCCAGGCCTGGCTCATCGAGTTCTTTTGACTCCTCCAGGTCAAGAAGTCAGGTTGGAAGTGAGAGTGATCGGAGCGGGAGCCCTTGCCTCGAATTCTAGACTGTCGGCTTAGCGAATAACGCTTAATCACGACACATAAACACATCTATGACCAATCCAATACCGAGCGCCATAATGACCTACCGTTGTTGTTCTCTAAGCAATATCCTAATTTATCACTGAAGAACTTTTCATCACATAAGTTTGTTCAAGTAGAACTGTTATCACACATCTATGCAAAGTGCAATGCAAAGAAGTTCAAATCGTCCACCTTGAAATTAAAATTCACTCCCCACTAGTACCCTAGCACGACGTTACAGAGATATTGTGAAAGCCAATAAATGTAAATACTGAAAATTGTTAACCGTGAGAATTATTTTCGTCAGTATCGTCCGGTAAATAATAAGTGCATTCGTTTGTTAAATATAACTTTGTAGACAAACGGAGTTGGAGAATTTCTAACACCCATCGACGCCAGTGCAGTGCTAGGTCAATTAAAATGCAATTGGGGATGCCCGGAAGAAAGTTCCGTCCATGGTTGTTGCCTTAAATGTCAGGATTAATTTTTCTTCGCTCCAGTGCAGATCAATTTAAATTAATATATTTTAATCTGGACTGAAGTGAAATAAAATAAAAATTGGTATTGGAGTAAACTCAAAGTTGGAATAAAATGTCAGTTCATTGAATTAACAAATCGAGGAAGGTCGTTCACCCCATTAATTTTTGTTGACTGAAAATATAATCAAAGGAAAGCCTGAGATTGGTGGTTATTCGGCACACACCTATAATTACACGCTGAAAACAGTATAACAGTCTAAACAGTATACAGTATAACAGTACTGTTGGTCTCAACTCAACAAGTCGACAATTACTACAAATTCGAACCCGGTAGTCAATAATTATTAGTACTTTTTTGTTGAAGGAATTCCGTATAAAATATCAAAATTTAGTAGATACAATTAATACAGTTCTGGAATCCTGCTGCTACGCAATAACTTTTTCATCCCTGTACATATCCGAATCGGTTAGCCTTACAGCTACCAGAATCAACACGAAAACAACCCAAATTTAGGTGTCACAGTAAATGAATTTTAAGAGAGTATATTTTGCTACGTAGTTTTAGACCGTACATCAACATATTTCCAACACCATGCATATTTGATAGATAACCTGAAAGTTTGGCCATTCAATTTTTTATGAAATCCCGAATATTAGAATTAGACAAGTGTAGGGTAGGTGGGTTAATACGCCCCACAATCGAGCAAATGTGCTAATTAGCCCCACCCCTTAACTACATGAGCATATGACTCCAAAAGCACGTCCACAAATGAGAGTGGGGCTAATTAGCACACCCTCCCGACAAAGGGAAACGTTAACGCACACAACAAAAAGTCCTAATTAGCCCTTATATCAGGGTTTATTCAAAATGTCTTCACGACGAAGTTGCTTTTGTTGACCCATCTTCGGTATATTATTCTCCCTGGGGCGGGCTAACGGTGAACCGCTATGCTAATACGCCCCACCCCCTTAACTACACAAGCATGTGAACCTTGTCGCACGCGCACAAACGGCGGATGGGGCTAATTAGCACGGATTTCCTAAGTGGAGCGTATTAGCCCACCACCCTACGTATTCGTACTACAGCAAACCTATAGTAAAGTAAGTCTCCTTCACCAGGAGATAGATGGATGACCCCGATCTGTCTAGTTGAGAATAGTTACGTTGGAACTCGTATTAGAATTAGATTTGTCATCTCTGAACTATCGGGGGACGTCTGATGTGGAACAAAGAAACGCGGAGTTACTGTACAGCCCAGCCAGTAAGATATGACTCAATCACAAATGTTCCAAACACAAACATTCAGATTCGAACTCCGAACTTGCAAGTGTAATTGCTGTATACAAATGCAACACATAGTAACTGTTAAAGTTATCCCGAATTCGGTGAGATGAGGTTACTGGCTGGGCAACCCACGCACGGAAAAAGGAAATAGAAGAATATGCATGTCCTGGTGGGACTCGGGCCAACGCGTTTTAAGATCGTGGGCACAGAAAATACACGACGATCTTCATTCCGTCTAATTTTAGAAAATCTCCGATTAGTCAGAAATCCTGAATACCAAAGAGGCAGTAACTTGGCTTGCGTTATTTTTTATTCTCCGAAAGGTTGAAACCAAGTGGAAACTATTCCTTTTTACATTTTCTGTGCTCCACCCGAATCTCCATTTTACTTTCTAAAGTTTCTGGTCTTGCAAGTATTTACTAGTAATGTTTAGAAAGAGTTAATTGTGATTTTAATTTCGGTGGTGCAAAATATTATTTTTCCACGTTAAATCTCGGAGTCAGAGTACTCACTTAAGGGTTGTGAAGATTAGCAAAGAACTGTAATTTCACTGGCAAGGGTCTAAAACCTTTCCAGAATGGTGCTTAGAGAACATGACGACCCTTTGAATCACTCCAAGGGCATCATGGGTCCACTGGAGAATTCCACTGGAGTCCAGAACAACCGGGGAAGACTAAGACAAAGGTTCTTTCTTGATTAATATTGTTAGACAATTAAATATATTAGGGAATTAATAATTCCTAAAAGACTGACGAAAGTGACAGTAAAACTCATATCAGGCTTGAACATTCAGGATAGATACACAATTTCAAGTGTTTTGACCACGAATAAGAAAGTTTCGTTGTAAAATGAAGTTACGTGCGGAATTATTTTTTCATAATATACAGTACACCACTTTTGTGAACGTTTCAGCAGAATATGGGGATGTTTCAATGAAATTTAACACTGATACATGTAATTTACGAACAAATCGGTAACGATCTATGTCTTCTAATGTCCGTGCTTAGGACACTGGATGGTGTTGTAGTTTGATGAGTCGATTTGATTTTTACATCAAAAGTGGTTTCCCTGTCATACTCAGAGGTGTTAATTTCTTTTCTTTCTTACCTGAAGTCCGATATCCGAGTAACGAAAACGGTCACAAGGACTCAAAAGATTCTAACTGAACTTGTATTGAAACTTGTATTCCTTGTAACTTGTATTGCATGCAATTGTTAAAATCGATCGATCTTACTATAATTATTCCATAATGGGTCAACAAATCTTACTTGTAACGCTGGTATATACTCCCAATTCGTGTGTCTCGGATCAACAAGTTCGGACCGGGCCTTTGTTTCGAACAGTTAATTCTGAAAAGTGCAATACAAGTTACAATCGATCGATCTTACTATAATTATTCCATAATAGGTCAACAAATCTTACTTGTAACGCTGGTATATACTCCCAATTCGTGTGTCTCGGATCAACAAGTTCGGGCCGGGCCTTTGTTTCGAACAGTTAATTCTGAAAAGTTTTTCTGAATAAAAATCAATCTATGTTTTTCCCTTGCCAGCAATTATGAGCACCAGTTTGAAAAATTGGTCGGAGAGTTTGTCCTACTTTTGCAGGGAACATATTGACAAAGTACTTGGAGATTAATTTTAGTGCATTCCTCAACATAAGACGATGCAATCCCTTGGCATGCTTAAAAAAATCGGAAAGTGCATAAGCATTAATATTCAAACTTCTTTTCGTAGGCTCCTGTCACTGATACTGATGAATCATTCTTAATAAATAAAATTAGCTAACAAATTATTACCACAATTTGAGTATTATTCAGTAAAACTAACCAGTAAATTATTTTTTCAAGCCGTCAAGTGTCATTGTTTTCATGCCCTGCAAATTCAAGTTAAGATGTTAGGCGTTGTTGGGAATTACTATGCTGCCGGTCACTTTGAAGTACGCAGTTACTGTATTCTTGTGTTTTTATCTTAGGTTTGATCTGATTCGGAAATTAGGACAAGGAACTTACGGAAAAGTTCAACTCGGAATTGACAAAGAAACTGGTCAAGAGGTAAGTAATTCTATGTTTATTCTTAATTATTAGTATAACATTGGGAATCAGTCGTAGTGTATCCGGACAAAATCTGAATAGTGTTCCAAAAAAGTGAACTGATGGGGTAGAGTGTGCTAATACGCCCCATTAAAAGTGAACTGATGGGGTAGAGTGTGCTAATACGCCCCATTTTAGAAAAGTGTCCTAATAAGCCGCACCCACGTGCTACGAGGTTCCCATGCTCGTGTAGTTAAGGGAGTGGGGCGCATTAACACACCTGTTCACCGTTAGCTTGACCCAGAGAGAATAATATACTCAGGCATAGGGGCTAATTAGTACACTTTTTGTTTTGTGTGTTAATATTTCTATTTGTCGGGAAGATGTGCGAATCAGCCCCGCTCCCATTTGTGGGCATGCTTTGGGAGTCACATGCTCTTGTAGTTAATGGGTGGGACTAATTTGCACACTTGTTCAATGGTGGGAGGGGGGCGTATTAGCCAGCTCTACCCTGGATTTTATAACAGTCAGTGCTGAAGCGGATTGACCGAATTAATGCGTATTCGGATTCCTCGCGAAATTCCAGTACCACAACCCATCCACAAGAGTCCACAATATTTATGTCATGGGATCATTACATGAAATCTCTTTCCTGTCAATTTTGCGACGTGGTCCGATACTATTGATGTTGTATCGCGCAACACGTTGAAGAATTTGCTTGATAGGCCAAGCATTAGTTAACGGCTTTTATTATGGCCAAAAATTAATTTTACAGACCGCTTAAACTGGCCGAATAAAATAGCTATTGTCTATAGCGCTCTTGAATGGTACATTCGGTTGGTTCTTGAGTATAACGGTTTCCTAAACATAGTGTTTTGGTGTATTACTTTAATGAAAAACAAAGGATCACAGGCGACGTATAGAAGTGACACAATTGTATGGAAATATAATATAAACATTTTAATGGTGATAATGTGTCTGTTTAGGTTGCAATAAAGACTATAAAGAAATCCAAAATAGAGACTGAGGCGGACTTGATTCGAATTCGACGAGAGATACAGATAATGTCTTCGGTTCGGCATCCAAATATAATCCACATTTATGAAGGTTTTAGAAATTACTTATGGAACTGTTTATTCTTTCTTCTGAAAAGCCAGCAGGAATCATTATTTTCATTTTTGTACAGTTTTCGAGAACAGAGAGAAAATGGTGCTCGTCATGGAATACGCTGCAGGTGGAGAATTGTATGATTATTTAAACGAGAGAAAGGTGCTAAAAGAAGATGAAGCCAGGCGTATATTTCGACAGATAGCTTCCGCAGTATATTATTGTCACAAAGTGAGTAATTGTTTTGGTTTATAATGAAATTTCTGCAACAGGATTTAGTTCCCGGGCTTAACGAGTTATACTATACTATACTTTCTTCATGCAATACTCTCGGTATACGGACAATATTTTATTAAATTAAGTGACATTCAAATTCATCAAAATTTAGTTAAGATTACAGTCGGAATCGAGGACACTCACGGATAGTTCAATATTTCATCTTTGTATGTTTATGTTGTGTGAGCTATGGAATTGATGACTTAAATAAAACTACATCCAATCCAATCCAATCCAAAATACCCAGAAGCGTTTTCACGTTGTTGTGTTGAATGATATCTTGCTGTTCCCCGCATTTATTCCAATGCGATGTACCGTAAATGACCTAATGGAGTACCAGCGTTCTATTCATTCAGGTGGGTTCAGAGGTTCAGAGGCTTTCACCACTTTCTCAATTATGTTACATGTAGAAAGCTGGAGAAAGACCCGCGTATCATTTGAGCCCCGCGGTAGACATATAGATAGCACCAGCTGTCTAATAGGTAATTTACGGTATGTACGTAAGTTTAAAGTAG
This sequence comes from Protaphorura quadriocellata, assembly GCA_034698945.1. Classification (NCBI taxonomy): domain Eukaryota; kingdom Metazoa; phylum Arthropoda; class Collembola; order Poduromorpha; family Onychiuridae; genus Protaphorura; species Protaphorura quadriocellata. Next base: position 14,772 of record JAQGCA010000398.1, read on the forward strand.
GAAGTATAAGGGAACAGTAAAGTACTTCCAAACATCTAAACTATGCTGACTTTGCCCAGCAATAAGTCAATTGCAGTCGACTCTATTACAAGACTTGGGTCAATTCCATATCGGCATGGCATGACCATTGAGGGTCGACATTAGTCAAGTTTATGACGATCAAATGTTTAATTGTTACCAGTACTATTGTCGCATTGTGTGATTAATGTTTCTAATAACAGTTCACAATCATAAATATTTAGAGAAAACGCGAAGTATGTCTATTTCCTTAAATACGGTAAATTTGATTGCTTGTTTTTATTATTACCCATTCATACATCCCACTGAAACACAAAATTACATCAAAATATTCTTCCAATCGGTGACAAAGTTAATTTTGAAAAAAGACACCCGCTTGGGCGAAAAATGCTTTTGGAGCTTCAAGTGTATTTGGGGTGACACTTTCTATCCACCTCAGCAGAAATCAGTGTGATTTTGTAGATGAAAAGTAGTAAAAAATCCAAGCTCCACTGTAAATGCTTGTCACTTTAGAGTAAAACTAATTCCGATTTGGTAAATGTATTTCTCTCTTAAGTCTGTGTGATTTAAACAAAACATAATTCACTTTGTAATTTTAGAATAAGATTTGCCATCGTGATCTCAAGCTAGAAAACATACTTCTGGACGAATCCACAAACGCTAAGGTACGTTCTCTTTGTTTTTTCGTAAAATACTTGAGTATATGAGTCATCATGCTTTAATTACACTTTTTTTAGATAGCAGATTTTGGACTAAGTAACGTATTTGACAATTCTCATTTGCTCAAAACATTTTGTGGGAGCCCCCTGTATGCCTCGCCAGAAATTGTGCGTGGGACGCCATACTGTGGACCAGAAGTAGATTGCTGGTAAGATAGACTACCATTAAAATTACAATTATCTGTCGTCTCTTGGCGACTTCAGAACCAAACTGCTTGCTATTTCGCTTACAGTGGCAGGTAGGACTATAAATTGTTGGTTAAGCTAGTTTACAAACCAATCTCTTTGTAAGTGAAAGGAAAAATCAAAACTCCTCCATGCAAACGATAGGACGGGAGTCTTCACTTTCAGATCGTAGCATAAGCATAGCGAAACTTGGACGGTCAGCAGCGTTAGTATTTTAAAAATTCGATTCACTGCACTTTTGAGGGGCTTGGCAAACACAGCAGAGATTGAAAAAACATATCGCAGGGTTGCACCGAATCTCGAATACGTATTTCCTCTGATAGAACCCGGTCTCCATTACCCCCGGGTACTTTCCCCAACTTTCTCCAGGCACTCTAATAGAGAAGTGGAGAAAGCGAATGATCTGGAGACAAATTTTCTTTATTAGAACCCCGGGGTTCTAATACAGAGAATGCGGTATTTGCTTTTGGTCTTTAGCGATGTTCGGCCACTATTCGGCCGAATATACCAGTATTCGGTTGACTAAATCCCTCAAATAGAATTTCGATGGACTGGCCTGCTGCTCTAAATTAAAGCCCACGATGGATTTAGATAAGACAGATAATAAAATAATTAAGTTACCTCACTTATACGTCACTTTGATGTCAGATTGCCGGAATGATTTGACAGATACCATAATGATTTAGAGCCAGATATTCATTCGGTCGGTCGAATAGTAATGCTATATCCCTAATACTTACAAATAGTACAAATCTTAAAGCCTCTACGCCCCCATAAATTCGATAAACTCCATGCCTTACAATATCAGAACGTTTGCGCATGGGCTTTAACAATCGTTCTGGTCATCTCGAAGTAAAACGAGAAAATATAGCGACCCTGAATAATCACTTAAGTTCGCGGGCAATAAAAACCGTATGGTACTACTGCAATAATCCATTAACTCATTTCCAGGTCACTTGGTGTTCTGCTGTATACACTTGTATACGGCGCAATGCCGTTTGATGGGTCCAATTTTAAGCGACTTGTAAAGCAAATTTCTAATGGAGACTATTACGAGCCGAAGAAAACTGCTGAAGCATCCGCATTAATAAAACTGATGCTCACAGTGGACTCACTAAAACGAGCCACAATCAAAGACGTTTGTGACAATCCCTGGATTAATGATGGTTTCGACAAAAAATGTCTTATTATAGCTGAAGAACTTGCGAACGCAACTCCAGTTCGTCTTGACATACTTTTGTCGTTGGCTTCTCCCATTAACGCTTCAAATGTTGTTATAGAGAAACAAGCTGACTCCGATTTGCCGAAGGCTGAATCATCTAAAACAAAATTAGATGTAAAGCCGAAAACTAAGGCTAAAAGGGAAAATGGGTCTCACAAACCTGGAGATGAACTTGAAGCACTCCCACCTCCTAAGCCAAAAACTCCAAGCGAGGTTAAGAAAAAACAAGTCGTGAAAAAGAAATCGAAAAGTTCGCCTCTGCTTGATTTAATTGTTGATGTCGAGGAAGAACGTGACGTTGAGGATGAAGCAGGTGATACGTTAAGTGAAATTAGTGAGATTCAAACGATTGCAGAGAGTGAAAGTGAGTTTAAAGACAAACTACTCAAAACGAAAGACGGAGTCTCTGGTAAGGACACCACAATCGTTACTAATGACATAGAAAAGGAAATAAAACCTGTGAAGGTCGCTGTCAAAATCACGGAAAACAAAAATGAAACACCGGAAAAACTGATTCTGATAAAACCGCCAGTAGAAACTGTAGGAGAGGACAAACCGGGAAAGGCTAAACCGCGAGAACCACCTCAGCTTAACAAAGTGACCCCAAAGAATAAAGTATCAAAACCTGTTGACGCAACACCGGTGGATAAAAAATTGCCGAGTATTACAGCTGTTGCTTCGGCACAACTTTCGAATGAATCAGAACCAGTTGTAGTGAGTAAACCAGCAATAGCAGTTCAACCAGATGTAGTAGAAATCAAACCAACACCAGGAAAGGAAGATAAGGTCGTTAAAACAGACGAGTCACAGAAACCTGACACCAAAAAGAAAGCAGACGTGGTTATCATAACTGAAACAAATAAAACAGATACAGAAACTAAGAACACAACATTGGAGACGCAACCGATATCAGAAGTTAAAGAGGTTAAAGAAGTTGTTCTGGCAAAGGACTTGCCAACACAAGAAAAGAGGTCAACGAGAATGAAACAAAGATCAGACTCCACTAATTCAGAAAATACTTCGCCGACAAGGATTGAGAGACGGAATTCCAAAGTGATCTCACAGAAAACGGCAGAATTAATTCAAAATCTTGAAACAAAAACGTCAACATCGCAAGATAAGAAAAAATTCGTGTTTCCTACATTAAAAGTCTCCGATGCAAAGAGTCGCTTTGAAAATTCTGGTGACAGCACATTAGGCAAATCAGTTCAGACCAAACTTGGCGGGACTGATACAAAACAAGGATCAGCAAACAAAGAAAAACAACAAAATGGCACCACTACGTTGAAACCAAAATTGAAGCTCAAATCGACTTCGCCAAGTCCAAGTGATATAACACAGTCAAAACAGACTGACAATCCAACAATTGAACCCGCGAAGAATGAAGAACCTGAACCTAAAAAAGACACCGCTCAAGTTCCTTCGAGTAAAGTGAGCGGTACTCCAGTTGAGAAACCGAAGGAAAAGGTGTCTGCTTTACCACCAAAAATTGTGTCAAAGCCGACAAGTGCACCGGATCAGAAAAGTGAGCAAAACGTTACAATAGAAGCGCCAAGTACGAATGGACATGTTGAATCAAATACAGGGTTGATAGTAGAGTCTGTGAAATCACCCGGAACGAAATCATCACGGCGGTCAAAATCACCCAGACTTCCTGAGCCTGATAAGGTTAGCACTGAACAAAACATTACCAAGCCAATTTCTCCGACTAACCTGAGCTCTAAATCTACAACAAAGGAAGTTGAGAGTGCTGTAAAATCTGTTGTAAAACTGAAGACAGAAAACTCATCCCCACATGAGCAAAAACTAAAATCGGGAGCTGATAAGAATGTTAATGCTAAACCTGAACCTTCCAAACCTAATGAGCTTCCTCTCGAAAATGTCGACACACAAGAACGTCCGCCTGAAAAGTCTTTGCCGGCATCAGATTCTGGATTACCAAATAGCCCGGACTCAAGCAAGGTCCACACTGAAACAAATGAAAAACTCCTTACGAAACTTCCACCACAAAGCAAGGAGCAAGCCGCAAAAAAAATCGGTTCTGTTATTAAGAAAATTGTATCTTCCGAGTCTCTGGACAAAGGGCTCGGTAGTACGAAGACATCTTCAGCTTCTCAAAATAAAATTGATTCCAAGCCAGCTGCATTTAGAACGGAAATTCAAAAATTTGTGGTGGCCCCGGAAGGGGCAAAGCCAACCGTAAATAAGACTCAGCGAACTGAGGTAACATTTCCTGTGGCCGCTGCTGGTTCACAGGAACGAATTATTCCTATTAAACTAACCGATGAGTTTGCAAATGCACCTAGTACATCTTCTGTGAACAGTTCTGCAACAAGTATGCCTCGTCAGAATTTACAAAGAATGGACTCTGCCAAGTCGTCAAATTTGTCCTTTTCACGGCAAAACTCATCAGATACAGAAAGTAGCATGAGTGTGAGTATTGCTGCTCCGAAACAAGACCTTAAGAAATCCCCACGTGAATTTATTATCCCAATAAAAATGGAATCATCCGGTCATACGGTCACGCCAAAGGACGATGTTTTGAATTCAGAGTCTTCCATCACTGATGATAATTTCAGATTTGATAGTAGACTAAGGTCCGGGAGATTTGGACGACAGAAGAAATACAATCGTCTGCTAAGTGATTCGAGTGTTGAAGACGACCCAGCTTCAGCTTCCGTGAGTGCTTCAACAAGTAGACGCTCATCAATGACTACAACTTCTCACGCTAGAAGTTTAAGTCAAGGAGACGAACCTCAGACGCCTGGAACACCTTCGAGGACTATTCGAAGATTCAGGTAAGTTCCATATTTATTTCGTGCCTTTAAGCGTTACTTAACTTTGGTTTGTATTGAATTTTTTTTAACAGTAAGAATTCAATACCATTGGACCGTAGCGATTCTTGCTCTTCGGCAGAAGAAGACGAGGAAGATGCTTTTGAGGTCTTAACTGCAGAATCTCTCTTCACATCTCTGTTGGATCGTGTTCGAAATTTGACAAAGCGACTGAATAGAGAGAGCAGTGCGGGCCCCAGCTGGGCTTCCGAATCTGAGTCTCCTTCATTTGGCCTCTGGGGCACTAACTCACCTCTTCAGGAGTTCATGGGAAGGTACTTCTGATAGATTGTGCAAAGTGACATATGGAAGGTTTTCAATTTAGATTAATGTTATTAAACCACACCTCTTCCATGATTTATTTTTACATTCAGGGCTCCATCTGAAACTCGGCATTTTATTTCACCAACTCCTGGAGCTTACAGCACTGTCCGGTCGTACTCTCGTGAACCGTCAGTGACTGTGACTATCACCACCAGACCGGGGTGGCGACAGAGCCTTAGTAGAGAAATGTCAGGAGAATCGGATTCAGTTTGCAGTGATGCACAGTCCATATCAGGATCACATAATGCAGGACGAAGTAAGTCCGAATCCGAGTCGAACCGACAATCTTCTTCTTCTAATGCTAATTCTAATAATGATGAGGTCGACGGGAATGACTCTGAAAACAACGTTGAAGATGAACAGTGAGAAAATCACGAATGCGCCTTTCCGATGATGAGACATTATCAATTTGTTTTTAAAGCTTTCTTGCTATATTATGTCATATTTACTGCTTAATGAGAAAATTTATTGGTGAGTGCATTTTCTACGGTGATAGAACGTTAAGAATAATTGAATTTATGGTCCAGGGCATACAAGATTATAGAAGTAATGTTTTGGAGTGCGTGATTTATTGCAATGGAGATTGAGAAAATGCAGTCACGGCCCAGTGCAGCTGGAATATCGAGCGCTGAATTCGACTACAGGCAAAGCAACGCGTGAGGTCTCACGTTACAGCAATACAGAAATGAAAACAGACAGTGTTGTGAATTTGTGGCATACCGTAAATGACCTGATAGAGCACCCGCGTTCTATTCATTCAGGTGGGTTCAAAGGTCAAAGACTTTCACCACTTTCTCCATAAGGTTACAAGTAGAAAGCTCGAAGGGAAACCTGCTTTTTATTTGAGCCCCGAGCTGTATTCAGCACCAGCGGTCTATGTATTAGGTGATTTACGGTATACCTTGATGTCCCGGGGTCAATTCCTCCTCGACTATACGGCTGGGTACTGAACCAAGGTGTCTGAATGATTCAATGTCTGTATAACATTTCAAATTTAACTATTAACTAAACAGATTCGAACGTAAATTCAACATTGGCCAACAATATTAAGCGAGCTTTACTAATAACGCGTTTATTTTATTTCTTTACAACGCGGCGCGGGTCCGTCGAATCTGTATTCTCTCAGTCTCCACCTCACGGCGATATAAACAAGATGATCCTAGAAACTGTTATTTGTTTACGCGCAAAAATGATTTTTATTTTAGACAGTGTTTTGATATAAGAACAAACACAACTTGTGTCGGTATAATTAAACAAGTGTAATTATTATACTTGTAAGCATTTGAAAGGGAACGAGCAGTGAATCCATTAGCGGAAATTTGTTAATGTCTGTCTCAAAATAATAGTCTTCTGACGTCGCAAAAATAACAAGTTGTTGAAACTGGCATTCTTGTTCACTGTACTCAGGGTGTTGCAAAATATTACAATACTACCCATTAGGTGGCCATCAGTAAACATGTTACGACAGGGAACAAACACCCTATCGCCTATTTTTCTGCAAATTCGCTTTGCAATTGGAAACCTTATGAGTGTCGACATGTCGGTGACGTCTGACGACAGAAGACTAGTATTTTGAGACATGTATTAATTCGTATGACGCACTCGGTTAAAAGATAATTTACCGCCCAAGAACTCTTACTACAACAAGGTGATTTGGTTTGCTTCAAATGTCATAACGCTGATATTAAAGTCCTAATTATTGATAACATTGGTAAAGATTTAACGGTTTTGGATTGTCTAGTTACGATCTACTGACCTAAATAAACTAAAAGTTCTTAGGCCGTTTTAACCAAAGAGACTAAACAGATCAATCAAATTGATCTAGTCAGGAGGTCCAGTAATGAGGAATCAACAAAAAATGTGCAAAAAAGAACTCAAAAATGCAATCTCTATAGGACATTAACATTACCTGCATATCAATGGCTGTCGCAAACACTGTGAGTATCCATCCGACAACGTTAAATTCCAAAATGTCTATAGGAAAGTAAAAACCTGGTTTTGTGCCCAGACGTTCAAAAATTTGTTATTTTTGTTTGGATTTACGGGGTCTCCTGACTACAGAATTTGACTAATTTGTTTAGCCTCCTAGGTTTTAACTATGCACATGTCTTAATGTGGAGTAATTTTGCACGAGTAACGTGGTTGGGTTTTGACGTTGACATTTTTATTTCTACCGTGCAAAATTATACCACATAACTTTACTATAATTACTTCATGCATGCCGTGATGCCTTTGTTGACGAGGGCATTTGTAACCTGAAGAAGGAGGTGCTAAAATAAATATTATCTACGGCCAAGGTCTACGCTATATTATTATGATTTAAGGATAAACTTTGTCAATTGTATCTGTCCTGTGGAAATTTAAAATATATATATATATTACAATATACTCAAAAGTTAGAGACATCTTAAAACTGAATATACTCAGCAGTACATCATGCCTTATTTAACAGAAGGTCATCATTGTCAGCAATGCCAGAAGAACCGTAGAAGTTATAGCATGAGGCTCCTAATAGTTTCCAGTATTACGAGAAAAAACAAAGCAAATTCATATAAATCAAGGACTGATTTGAGGGATGTTAATAATTTTAATTGAAATGTTGAACACAAAACCGTCCAGTTAATCCCAAGACTGAATCTTTCACCGTAAACGCAAAATGGCGAACTTAATCGAATCCTGAATCAAATCCCTGCATCACTGTTGGTCATTGCTTTAAATAATTTATTCCCAAAGGATCTGTTAGGCACCAATCCTGAGGTAATTACATATTTGGGTGAAGCGTCTCTCAACCCAAAACTCGAACATCAACACGTGTAGCAACGTTGATTTGTTGGAGAGGTTAGCTCTTCAGAGATTTAGCTTGACTGGGGTGACTTGGGGCATCCTTATTTAAACGACTTGCGGCGAAAGTGTAGTGTGGATAATAATAACCAAGTGGCCTCTAGTTAGGGCTGGAGGATAGTTTGTACTACCAGAGACAAAGAAATTAGATTTTTGCACCTTGCGGAAAATTCACGTATGGGACTGACCAGCGCCAGAATGAAACTGTGCGCAAAGATGCCGGATAAGGGGAAAATTGTTTTTCGACAAAAATAAGATGGTTACGTGAGCCAAAAACCAATTACCGTAAATGACCTAATAGAGCACCTGGATTCTACATATTCAAGTTGGTTCAGAGGTCCAAAACTTTCACCATTTTCTCCGTTAGGTTACATATAGAAAGCTGGAGAAAGACCCGCGTTCTATTTGAGCGCCTCGCTGCATTCAGCACCAGTGGTCATTTACGGCAGCCTTTTCAAATAATTTTGCGCAAATGAATGTGAGCTAATAAACTTTTGTTGAAAGCACCCTGTATTCCGCTGAATATATTAGGTACAAAATATGTGCCACTGTCACACTCCAATGAAGGTCCCAGAAATGTGACCATTACTCCATTCCTGCATATTTTGAGGAATGTGGTTAACACGCATGGCGTTTTTAATTTTGAAACCGTCTGTACCCCTATTTTGTTAAAGATCTCGATTATTTCAGGGCAACTCTGAAATTACACTGGGGCCCGTCCTCCATTTCGTATGCCTTGGCATACTTTAGTAAATTGTCACAAGTCATCCCAGGTTTCCACAATCAGGGTAGAAATACGAAAGAATCACTCCAATCAAAATGTCTCAAGTCACCCCTTTGCCTTATATTTTTATTTTGTTTCTTATAATTTTGGTCACTGAACACTTTGATTTTCCGTGCAGGTTACTCGTCATTCAGAAATATGAAGGATGCTTCTGATGGAACGAATCTACGGTCACTACCACTACACCTACAGACGTCCAGACAACAGTATCCATACAATTCGAATCTCTCTGAACCGAGTACGGCGACATCGTTATCTTCACCGTATAGTTCTACTTCTCGACCATTTTACGGAAGAACATTGAGTAACACTGATTATTCTCACTCGACACTTCCACTCAGACGACCGATCAGAGCGTATGAACGGTCTTACACAGGAAGAGATTACTCAAATAACAATGCTCCACTCAACAGCCCTGCAATAAATCCACTTCCAGATCACTACAGTCGAAGCTCAAGTGTTGCTTCATTTAGACCTGACAGTTTGTCAAAAGTCGAACCGCCTACTCCGAATTTGCCATTGTATCGGGCTTTCAGTCGCGCTACGTCAACGCCAGGTCCGGAAGCAAGATTTAATTATTCGACAAGTGGAGATTCCACACTGCAAAGTGGAAGTAATGCAAATGTAAGTGACACCAATAATGGTTGGGTGGGTGGCTCAACGTCCTCCTCTACAAAAACCACAGCTGCCAAAATGACAACTCAAGAAAAAATGAACAACTATCAGAATTACTATCATAATTTGAATAAACATCCCACAAGAAGATTAGATGCTTTAAACCCCGCAGCAAATCCGAGCTTATCAAGTAGACCATCTACAATGTACGAAACATCTTTTATGGACAACAGTAATAATAACTCTACCGGTTTGAACCGAAACCAAATTTTCTCAACCGGAAATATAAATTTAAACAGGGAAGCGACTCCGACCATGTCGGAACGATTTATTAAGGGTTTAACTAGTCCTCCCATTGACCTTAACGTAACTTCCTCAATTGATAACCAATCAGGTACTCGATCTTCCACCGCAAATTCTGGTGAATCACACGGCTTCGGAAACTCGTCATCACCGCTGAGAAGTTATGAAGGACAAGATCAGCCCAGACATGAAGCATCTCCTGTCGGATATACATCCGTGCCAGCAATAAGAAAACGTCCACCCGAACTTGCGCTAAAACAACGTCGACCAATCAGTATTTCTAGTTTCGGCGAGAAGCCAGTTGTAAATACTGATTCTCAACTCCAATCACAATCGCAACTACCATCGAATTCACTTTCCGACGCTCAGCCTTCAAATCAACAAATCTGTTCACCTGCTGAATTGAGTAGCCCTTCACCACCTTCCTTTACAAGACCAATGTCCCCAAGATCAGATTTTAATTTTGTACGGCAAGAAACCGTTCGTTTAACGTCACCACCACCGCTGGAAGAAACGAAAATCCAACCACCAGTTCCAAAATTGAAGAGAGATGTGAGGGCCACTAGCGTGGAAAAAATAACGAGATTTTTGGAAAGAAAATCAAAGCCTCGAGATATACCACCACCTGAAGTGAAATCTCTTCCAACACCTCCTGCTTTGGAGAACGAGATATCAAATGTACAAAAGAATGAGGGAAGATTCTCAGTTTCACCCGAGAAACAAATGAAATCTAATAATACATCAAAAATATCCAAACCAAAATTCCTTCAAAGCTTGGAAAAGAAATGGGAAAAGTTTACAAATAAGCCAGATGACAACCTCTCTCATCATAGTCCTTCACCAGCTTGTACTACACCAACCTCGGAGCAAGTAGTCAGTAGTGACAATTCGGAAGAAAGTGTTGTGGCTAGTCCAAATGAATCAGTACTCTTACAAAGAGCCATCTCACCCGAAAAGAAACCGAAATCAAAATTTGGAGCTACTACTGTTAATTTTATGCTTGGAAAGTTCAGAAAAATGGAGGAAACCACAAAACTGCCAAAAAATACAAACAGCGGGAAACCGCCAATCGGAATTTCCTCTGGAATTGGGCGACGTATTCAATCTACTTATGCTGGCGCACGCAGTGACAGTGTTTTGGTACAGAACGCAGCCAGCAATATTAAAACTCCTCTTTTAAATCATGTTCAATGCAATTCTGACGATGTGGGGTCCAGAGGGTTGGCAAATGCTAAATTTGAATTATCAAAGAGTTTGGCGAAACTCAACCGAGAAAGTAAATTTCATCAGGAGCAAACCCCAGCAGTAGAAAATGTCTGTGACCCCGTCGTTGAAAATAAAGTTCTGCGTAGGCCTGTGTCATTAGGAATTTTCTCATCGAATACGGACATGTCTAAAAGTACATCTTTTATTCCTCGTTTCAATCGTGCGAAAAGTGGGCAGGAAAATACGATGAGCCCAGCCTTACCAGTGGCTGACCTCAGTTTAGACCTATCCCACGTTCTATATAATAATGAAGTCGGCACTGATGATAATGCAATAACTCCAACGTCCGATAGCTTTGACTCAGCGTCCGTTTCTTCAGAGAAAACAGAAATTTCATTGAAATCATCTGTGTTGGATGATGAAGAAAGTGTGAGTGATAGAATTTTCAGGAAAAGTTTCTACTCTAGATTCAATTCACTAGATCGAAAAAAACCTACAACATCGGCAACGTCAGTAGCCATTAATCGTAATAATTCGACAATGAGATCCGCAACAACTTGCGGTACTAGTAGCGGCACCGACACCGAGCAACCCGGCACTTCGTTTTCTCCAAGGATTAACAAGTACAATCCTAATCCTCTTTTTAAAGAATTAATCACGGATGAATTCAAATTAAATTCGGGAAGAAAAAATGATTACTCTCGTAGGGTTACTACAAAGTTGAGCAAACTTTTAAGTGAAATTGAAACAGATATCAAACCTTCCAGCAACAATCTTGAATTCGTTGAAACTCTGGGTAATCTACCTTCTGTCATAGCAGAAAAGTAAACTTAAGTTGACGACTACTTTTTCCACCAAAAACTAAAATCGACTGAGCCGTTTTCATTTTCTTAGAATGGAATTTTTTATTTTAACCCCAAACTGAGTTATGCCAAAATTGCAATTAATGTACGCAATGTTAATTTTTAATATCGATATTCGTCGTGCCAATGCTGTCATCGCTGTTGCTGTTCACCACAAATACAGACATCGGAACAAAACTGCCGCAAGATAGAAGAAGGTTAGGTGCATGGGGAGAAACCCTTCTTCATCCAACGTTTCGGAACATCGCAACATGTAATACAAGTATGATTTACAAATCCGGCCTTAATTTTGCAAATAAGAACTCGTGAAACCGAACGAAATTGCCTCGAGATGGCCAAAAATAGAATAGACACAATGCAATGCTCATTTTCATGTAAGGAGGTGCTATTATACGTGTAATCTTTGGGATTTAAGGATAAAGTTGAAACGATACGAGCTGCCCCTTCGAGTTAAGACATTCACATTGAATCCATCATCATTTGCTCTAAGCAAAATATCAGCTGGGTAACTAACTCCTACCCAAAACCCGTAATAACATACCCAGTATCACATTTTGAGGTAAGATCATCAATTGCCCACTGTAGGAAAGGTTACGAGCTTCGAAACCAACAAATGTTTAAACTAATTTCAATATTTTGAGTATAAGTTTTCCTCTTTTTTACAAACTCGACATAATGTCTGCTTGAGATAATCTGATTCAACAACTTGATAGTTACGTTACTACATTAAAAGTTTGACCGAAATACACGTGAAGGTAACATTAGATTCTCTCGAAGGAACCTAATCGGCTAGACCTATAATTTGTTCGCATTAGAATAGAAGTACTTGTTGGTAGGTTGATATTGATACTTACTTCTAAGAACACTTGGAAATACTGAAAAGACTAATAATTTAAAAAATAAATTGTAGGTGTGAACGTTGCGTTGTGTAATTCACAATGAACCATGTATGTCACCTTAACTAATTTATTATTTTGTATAATAGTTTAGTAAGTACGGAGTACTTTGTATGAACCGGTTTAACCTGTATGCGCTGTGTCAATAATAATTGTTGTTCAAGAAATTGTTTTGAAGTGTTACAGCGAAATAAACAAATAACACGGCCATAATGACCGTTCGTTCTTGTATGATTAAAAGCAAGGACGCTGAACGGACGAATCAATGGAATTGATCGTAAGGAGTTCTACGAATAAACAGAAATAACCTCTTCTCAAAAATTCCCTCGATTTTTGTTATTGTAATTTGTAGCCCTCGTAGCTACTGTAGCCCGGGATCGCGAACTTCAGAGTCCGAGTTATATTTGAAGGATTGGGGGAGATTTGAAGGAGGAAAGGTTGATTCCCTTCATTGAAAAGAAACGTTTCATTCTAGCTGGCTGATTTTACTCCACAAACAGCGTGCTTTCGATTTTAGAAAGGTCTTGTGGAAAAAATTAATATTTCCAGTCCAAGAAAAAATATTATTAGCAAATAATATTAGCAAAATATTATTGGCATTAATCACAGCACAAAACTCAAAAGCAATGGGTTCATAGCGTTTAGAAGAGTCTCTGCAAGCACTAACAATTAAAACAGCTGGTCAAGTATCCACCCGCGTCCTCGAAAAAATGACGAAAAACTTTACGTTCTCAGTTGACCGTTATCCAAATAGAGTTAGAAAGTTCTTCACCCAACTATATGCGCGATTTTCAATTCCAATCAATTCAATTCAAAATCTCCTTCCGGTGAACCTTTTCCGGGTTTTTCGATTTCTTTGTCAAGCTCCATGACCGGGATCGCCCATAACCATTGACCAAAATCTCAACTCTCAACGATTTCCCTTCTCTGAGGAAAGACATTCTGTTTATTCAAAGATCATTCAATCATTCAATAAACCGTCGTGAGACGCAGTATCAATGTGTTCCTTCGCTACACATAGATACTCCGTATAACTAGATAGCTAAATGGTGACCTGGGACAAGGTCACCCTCTGACACCAACTTTCATTGTATTTATGCACGTTTCAGACCATTATGAGCAATTTTGGAAATTTGACCTCTGGTGACCTGGGTCAGAGGTCACTTGGTGATTCTTGTGACCTTGTGTACCTACGCTGAAAGTTTCGTTGACGTCAGTCAACATTTACTGCATGAAAAGTGTCGACGGACAGACGAACAGACAACACATTCACATAATGATTGTTTACGCAACACATACTAATAATTCAACCCCAATACAATCAATAACCAACCCAACAATAAGGAGCTAACTCTTTATTAGATGTACAATATAGATATTAGATAAAGTAACCATAACCACCAAAGCGGCGGAGAGCTATAAATTCGAGCCATTAATTGCGTACTTGGGTATGTCTTGGGTATGTTTCTGAGTGATGAAATAACTATGTTAGGGTAGATAGGGCTAATTATTCCCACCGGGCTAATTATTCCCACTTTTCGTAAAATCCATTGCTCACTATACCCCAATGTCATAAAAAAAT
>JAQGCA010000399.1:0-29164 GCA_034698945.1 Protaphorura quadriocellata
GATAAGACGTCATTAGGTCATTAGGGTGGATTTTTTGAGACATAAGGAAGGATTCTTGATTAACTGAGTCAATTTCGCCAATGATATATAATTGCGCGTGGCGAATTACCAATATACCGGTATTGCGTTCGTGCAAGGTAATATTGATGGCAAAATTAATTTATTTTCAGACTAATTCATTATTTATCGACGAAATAATTAACATGTAGAGCTAAATATCAATCATTCCTCGATTTCATAATTTTTCTAATATTATGTAGACAACGCAGAAATTATGTACGTGCAAAGTTTCAATCTTTTTCAAATTTTTAACGTTGTACAATATACTCACCAGTCTGCGCCCATTGAAATCCAAACAATTTGTGCATACGTCGAATCTTAGATTCACCAAATAAATGTGCTTCCTTCTCATAAGCAGGAACACTCGTGAATCCCATACTTGTTCCAAAATTTGTTTTAAAAAATAGACGAATGAGTGAGTCTGGGAGAAGATTAAAAAATGGGACTTGACTCTGAAATAATTCATTGTACTGGTCTTCCGTGTATGACTCAAAATTTAGCTCTGCGTCCTTCAGTCGGTCTAATGGGTTGTCAACATCCATCGGAATTTTAAAAATTCCAACTCCCCTGTAAGAAAAATCCAAGTTTATGTTATTTTGTAACGTTGTTGATACGTGTCTCAGAGGGTGTTTCATAAAATATAATCCATCCTGTCGCAAAAACTCGCTTAAATTTATTTACCATAGACAACGTCATTAAATGAGGTGATTACGTTGACTGTGTCAATCTTTGGATACCCTTGGAAATTGAGATACACATTTTTACAGGCACTTAAACATTCTTAAAGGTGAAGCTCTCGGTTTCATAAATCAAGTACATGGAATTGCGCTGAAGAGTTTCAAGCGAAAGTAATATTTGTAAACGTAAATATTTGTTGACTCGTAAAATCTATTCTTAGCCGTACTTCAGAATTCATGAGTTGCCCCTTCAGCGATTTTTACGACCTACACTAATCCGTGGTAAATACACTGTAAAATGTATACCACAAACCACAATCTTTCTGAGGTATGATTGATTGTTCATAGAACTGTCTACTGGCAGCCGCATATTACCCAGAACTGTAATGGTGATGCAACAAACAAATCGATCAATCAATAAATACGAACCACCGTGTACAGGCTGTCTAATATGTATTTCCCCCCTATAGCAGTAACATACGTTTTTGCCGTTTTCAGCCACTTTTTCACGGTCTTCCGTCTGAAAAGCCATAAAAACTTCAAGAATTCGGAAAACGAACTTCACCACTGCATTCCCAAGAGCTTTCTGGAAATTTTGAGTCCGGGGTCGATCATTTCTGGGCAGGTCGATTTTTCCAGAAATTTGACTTTTTCTGAAAACACCCTAAATCGAGATTTTGAGACAAAATCGACTTGCTTCAAAATTGTCGAACCATGGCTCAAAATTTTCAGAGAGCTCTTGGTAACGCAGCAGTGAAGTTTGTTTTTCGAATTTTTGAAGTTAACTATTAAGACGGAAAACCGTGAAAATGCGGCTGAGAAACGGCAAAAACGCGATTTTTTTCCTTTCAAGCTGCGCGCACGCAGCGCGCTGCTGCGCTCATATGATATGCCCGAGATCCCAGTTGAGCTGATCTTTCCAACGATGTATTGGGTAGTCTGTGCCTACTGAGGTTACTGCCGTAGGGCGGGGCAATACATATTAGACACCCTGTACTAAAATACTGATTAAAAACTTACCAATGATTGACCATTCGATTAAGCGGATGATTTGGTTTGGGAAGTGAGTGCATGATTGAAACATAAGGTGGAAGTTGACTGGATGGTCTGGTCTCCAGGAAATACCGTCTTAAGGCTCCACACAGGACACTCATTCCTACGGTTGCAAAATGTGTGTCTGTGGCCCGTCGAATGGACTTCATTGTATCCAGACTAATTGTTGTCATTGAGACAACTCCAGTCGTATTGATTTTAGACTGTGTGTAATAGTCTTTGTGTGTGAATCCTTCTGCGTAAAGTTTGATCAGTTTCGGTGCAGATGTTAGGAGCAATTCCACCTAAATCCAAGACTTTCATTAACTAGCATTCTCCGTAAATCATGTCCGGATATCTGTTTATATTTCGAATGTGTAGCTTTCAAAGTATGCTAAAGAGATGCACCCCTAGTAGTAGCGAAAGAATACAGTGGAGAATAATCTTTTAATCACACGTTCATACACTGGAAGGGTTTCTGCCATAAATACACGGGTTATTCTCCAATGTATATTTTGCCCACTATCATGGACACTCTCCTAAGCCCACCCAACAAACAATTCCAAAAAAAATTTGGCCATGTCATGAGCGAAGTCAAAATGAAGGCATTAATTAAAAAATGAATTAATCCTTGGATTATTGTCATCTTTTAACAGAATCAACACTTTGCTTCTTCGATTGATTTTGAATGCTGATAAATCGATATATAAATTGCCAACCAATTTCACCTGTTTGTTGTATTCAAATAAAAAACATATTATTATATAAATAATAGATTTTTTTTATTCGGTCACACTTTTCAGGGCTGCTCTAAACGAATTTCCTGTATACGTTTTTCTATTCAGCACTCCGCCATTGCCCAAAATCCAAAATCTGAATGTAATACTACTCATTATAAAATACTAACAAACAAAACAAAGAAGTGGAATTTTGATGGTCGTAATTTACATTAAGCCAAAGTGTACTTCATTATGAAATGACCTATTTTTTATATTAGCATAAAATCCCAACTTACAAAACAAAAGAGTGGAATTTTGATGCTCATAAAATATATGAAGTACAAATAGCTGTTTTATCCACCGTTTAATTACACTGCAAACGTACATATGACTGATGTGATAATAAAAGATAGATATGACATTCTGAAAAGAAGTCAGTTTAATTAAATTTGAATTTGAATAATGATTTTGATTTTTAACAATAGAACCACTACTAAAACAGTTTTAAATTCGTTTGACAATCTCCTATTTCAAGGGAACTTGAGAATTTCTACCTAACCTCCTCTGTACCTAATAATTAATCCCGCATTACATTTTCCTGAAGGAAGAAATTCTAAGCTAAAGCCTCATTTGTACTTGAGTATACTCGTACATATAATTTATTGCAATTCTAACTAAACTAAATAATAAAATTGTCTAAACACTTGACCCTGACCATAAAATCCAGCCATGCCAAGCACATTTACGCCCTCGACTTAAATTCGCAGATTTCTTACCATTATGTTCATAAAACTGGCTCTGACCAGATTCACCTGTCCCATTGTTATACATTTACTTAAGTCTTTTCTGAGTGAAAAGACAGACAGACACCACGGCTCATTATAGTCATTTTGGGTGTGACGAAAAGAACCTTGAACTAGAGGCACAATTCAAAATACATTGTCAAGTTAAGTGCCAGTCATTCAACGACTTTGCCAGACTTTCAATCTCAACTCATTCATCCAGTTTCCTTTTCATCTGACTGAGTGCGTACGTTTGCTTGGAAAACCAAACAATAGACAAAGGGAATAATTTGTTTTGGGTATTCCAGGTAATCTTTTTTTGTCCGAGGTCTTGGATATATGGGTTAATGATGAGTTCTGACAAGGGATAGCTTTTGGATGTAAATTAAAGGAAAAATTAGATTGGCTTCCTGTTTTGGCCATCTTTTCAAAACTGAATCTCACAAACACAATATTTTAACGTCCGAAGACCGTCCCTTACCAGTCGGAGTGCTTGGGTGAATGGGTTGAATTTAAAATCCTTCACACTCCCGAACTGAATGGTCAATGCCACACCAGGGTCTTACTCTTGGAAGAAGGTTTCAACAGAAGGATATCCTTGGCAGCAAGTCTGCACCGAAAACATGCTATTTCCGGCGTTTGACTGAAGGATTTAAATTTTGCCGTTGTACTTCCAACTCAAGATTCAACAAACAAGGGCACTAGGGCAGGATCAAATGTCTTTGACCAACAACATGTTATTTTTGGTAGGAAAAAGGAAGGACATGAAATCATCTTATTTCCTATTCTGGTTTTCCTGATTTGAACAAATTTATATTTAGAACGGGGCATTCATAAACACGTTCATCCTTCAAAAAACGCGCACAATTTTTAGATATTGTCTTCCTGAGAAGTACCTAGAAAAGCAATTGGAAATTGTGGAACTGTTCGAACGACTATGGTTTTGATTTATTTATTTTGTGTCAATTTTGACTGCTCAGAACCGAGATTTATTACTGAGAAAATATTTCGTAGCGATGTGAGTTTGTTGGTAACGATTTTTTTCACAGATCACCAAAAAACATGTTTCAGATTTTTCGAGGTAGCGCAGGATGATTTTCAATGGCCGCCGACGGTTAGAAGAATAAACATATTGTAATTAATGAGTATACAATTAGTGCCTGAATTTTCTTGACGGTGTATGTTGTTCAGAAGGCGCTTTCTAAAGTTATAACTCGTGTTTGAATAGTTCCAAAGCTTGAACACCACAATGACATTTCTGACAATTTCATAAACATTGAATCAAATTTCAAATATTTTGTACTTAATCATATTGAAGACTGGTGTATTGGTAATCCTAACCTATCACTTGGATCATCCGGACAGGGTGGGTATGACGTATAAGGTATAACTTGCACAATCATTTTCTGAACAAAATGGCTATTTCGGAATTTTGAAGCTCAAAATATTAAAAAATTAATTTTGAATTTACGGTGACTTTCCGCCCACCCTGTATAAAATTGCGCGTTAGGAGAGAAAAGTCTACATTTTTTTCTTTAAAATGCCTTTCCAGCCAAAAATAAACTTTCACCAAACCGGTCCAACAAAATGTTAAAAATTGCATAAAAAAATTGTAAAAAAGATAACATCGGCGGATTTAAAAAAAAATTTTTTTGGATGCGTTTTGTCAAAGAGCCGTTGGAAAAAGCGTTATTTCGTGCAATTTGTACTTAAGCGCTCGTCAACGCCGCTACGCACGTCGGAATTTCAAATGGAATGTCTTCCTAATAAGATTCTCTACAAAATGCATATCTCACTTTTTGTCCGACTCCCCCAGATTAGCCTGCAGTGAGGTGGCAAACGTGCCACCCTGTAGAGATCACGAAATTTATCTGATTCGTCTGTTGCGAATCGCAATTGTTAATTAAATGCCCCTGGGAACCCTGGACTACAGAAATTTACGGAATAAACCATCTACCATAAGTCTAGTAATTTGATTATAAATAATAATAAATCTCAGCAGTGCCGAAACCTACAGATTTGTTCGAATTAATATGTCAGATTACGATCTACTTTTTATAAATGCGCTAAGCGAAACGCGATGGAAATGGTTCTGATCTCAACGACCCGGCAATCTACCTAAAGACTCCCCATCATCGCAGCTCATTTAATATAATATGACAACACATTTTAAAATTGCACAAATAATTGACGTACCTTTTTGTCAACCCCCTTCTCAAGCTTTTTGACCATGTACACGGATTTTTTTTGTATCATTTGATCCACCAAATTGTTGAATGTATAGCCATCTCCAAGTGTATGATGCAACCGAAATACAACTACAGTCTGTGTTTTGTTGAACCCAGTGTGTAACAATAATTCCCAGAGTGGACATCCGTCCGGAAATGGTGACGTCATGAGGACACCCATGACTCGATTCAACTCATCCTCATGGTCATCACTCACGAACTTATACACTTGTCGAATTTGTGCTTCAATGTTTACATTAATTTTTTTCCAAAAAAAATATCCTCCAATTGAAGTAGGGACTTGGAATAATTTGTCAAACTGCGGTTCCTTCGTTTCTTCCCGTTTTACAGAGAGGACATTATGAACGAAACTTTTTCGCAATGAATTGATGTCCAAATGACCATCCACTATGAAGAGTGTCACATTCCCTGCATAAGCTTTTTCGTAGTATTTGTCAATGGCAAAAATACTGTCATAGCCGGTCAGGGTGCTCGTGATGTCTTGATGAAATAATTTTACGTAACAAGTGACAAGGGATTTATAAATTTTCAATGGAATGAACACTATGGCCAGAATTGGTACTATACATAAGAATCCCAGCCAACTTAAAAGAGTTCGGACGGGGGTGTCTGGTTCTCGAAGACGATCTTTCAAAATGGCACTATGCATTATGTCAGATTTTGCAAATTGCCAACACGACTTTAAAATAATTTGCGTCCACTTTTTCAGTTCACAAGTCTCGAACGACACTGTTGATTTCTTAAGCTTTCAATGGATTTTCGTTGAAACTCTGAAATCTGAATCCTACTTATTTTGACCTAGTTAAATTTTGGTACAATTTGCTATTAATTTTTGAAGCTATGTACTTAAACAATGAAACCTGTACGAGCGACCAACCGAATTTTACTGCAACCGGCTCCTTTCACCATAATCATGCAAAAAAAATTGATAAAAAAACGGCCGTAATGTCAGGTGGTCGCTTGGACAGGTGGGACCGAAATTTTCATAGAAATTTTAAAATCTGTTTGAAAATACATGAAAATCTTAAACATCGTTTCCTGTGGGATGGAATGGCAGCTTTAGTTAAGAATGCGTGATATAATCCTACAAAAATTAATATTAATCGGTGCTAAATTAGTTAAAATTGTACCAGATCAAAATTGAGAGATTTGGATTTCTTGAAATCTTTTTGCCTGAACAAAGATGTGAATGTCTTGACGTGCCCCTTGTGTATGTCCACTCCACTGTCCAGTCTACGAGACGCAAACTAACTAACGAACCATTCTGAGATTTGTTTCGCCCAAGCAAACCCAAAACTTCCAAATAGGAAAAAGAACCTTGAGGTGAACCTAAACAATTATTTTTTTTGCACTCACTCGTACTCCAACTAATTCAACTCAGACTATCTGTATCTCTGTGTACGTTCAGCTAATAACTCCAACCTTTTACGTTCTTGTACCTGTTCACGTCTGTGTACTTATAAATTACACAATCAAGAATTTAGTGATACAGGTCTCGTCGTCACCACTATGAAATATTTCACCTCAAGTCCTCATTCATTTCTATGTATATATGTATTATTATTGTTTACATCTTCATTGGACTGTATTTTATCGACCATTAAATCCACCATAAAGGTTCTTAATTATCACATAAGGTGGTTCATAAACACTTTAATTATTATTTCAAAAATTCTTTATTCAGCTCCAGAACCTAGAATTTTTAATTGCATTTTTTTTCAAGAACAGTAACGAAAGCTCAAATTTGGGTCAATTACATTCGTAATTCTAATTTCAATTACCTAATTGTAATTGTAATTGTAATTAATTACTTTCCGAATCCCAGCTGTAATATGTAATTGTAATTAAATACTTTAGAAATTGTGTGTAATTGTAATTGTAATTTGTAACTGAATTTATATTTTTGACAATTACTTTTACAATTACATAAAACTTTGACCATCAAATACAAAGATATAACTATCATGTTAGCGCACATAAAATCGTCATTTCGAGAAAGAAATTTGAATTGTAATTTGTAATTGTAATTGCATTCTCAATTACAATTACTTAATTGTAATTAATTACTTTTCCATTTTTGTCCACGTAATTGTAATTGTAGTTAATTACTTTCGAAATTTCTCAATGTATTTGTAATTATAATTAATTGCAATCAGAAAGGAGGGTGTAATTTGTAATTAATTATATTTTTAAAGTAATTGACCCAAGTCTGAGAATGTGGAAATTTCTGAACCACCCTGTATAACGACCAACCATCCGTACGCACTCATACGGAACACAATAAAAAAAACTATTTAATAGTTTTACGATAAACTCTAATTAGTAAGTTGTCAGGACTGTCTGCGGCTGAACGATCTACCTGCTTAGTATATTTAAATCCACATTGCTTCATCACTAAACCCAGGTTTCAATTGTATGCTAATTAAGTCGTTAAACATTTATTAGAAATTACCAAAAAGATTTGACACTTGGCAGGTTGTTGGAAGTTGGCCAGTATAGATTGCAAAATATTACATAAGACCAAGACGCCGCGAGTGCATGCATACAGTTGCGACGATGACAAACGGACCGAGTGACATGCGACAGCCATACAAAGACAAATTTAATTTTCTGTCAAATTCGTAATTTTTTACCACCTGTGTAATAATTTGCAAAATTGGAGGACAAACCTTGGACTTTTTTCCTCAAAGTGTTTATTCCGTGCAAATAAATCGAGTCAGTCAGTACCAGTACCTACTAACTAGACTAAATGTTGAAATAAGATTTAAAACTAATGATTCACTGGTAATAATTTTTTACCGGTTTTTAGTGCTAATTTCAGACGATTCATTAAAATGAGTGTGGCGAATGAAAACGTGCATGTAAATATTGTTATGTTTTGTACACGCATACTTCATGATTCATGAAACTAAAAAACGAATACGTTGGGATAACGTAACTTTGTATAGTAAGTAATTTTTTCTCATTGTATTTAATTAGCAGGTGTGTGGTGGACAAGTCTTTAGACTTCACTTTCATCACAAGGACGAAGACCCGGATGAGTTTTCCTATGCCTACAATGTAAAATGCTCGTTTTTTTCTTGTAACGCAATTACTGGACGTACTCGTATGAGTTAGGAATGATTACTTACAAGGGATAGAAATTGGGTGTAAAATCCAGACTTGGGTCAATTACTTTAAAAATGTAATTAATTACGAATTACAAATTACACCCTCATTTATGATTGTAATTAATCATAATTACAAATACATGGACACATTTCGACAGTAATTAACTACAATTACAATTACGTGGACAAATATGGAAAAGTAATTAATTTCAATTACAATTACGTAATTGTAATTGAAAATGCAATTACAAATACAAATTACAATTCAAATTACTTTTTCGTAATGATGATTTTATGTGTGCTAAGACCATCTTTGTATTTGATGGTCAAAATTTTAAGAAATTGTAAAAGGAATTGAAAAAAATATAAATTCAGTTACAAATTACAATTACACACAATTTCTAAAGCCTTCAATTACAATTACAAATTACCGCTGAGATTCTGAAAGTAATTAATTACAATTACAATTACCGTGGTAATTAACCCAAGTCTGCCGATCAATTAACATTTTTACCTTCAACATCCGACTATTTTAACTGAGCTAATTTACACTAGCATTTTCAGCAATACGACGGACTGATTATTTAAATTGTGTTAACATTTCAGAGTTGAATTATTCAGGTACTCTGGGCAGGCAGGCAAAATAGTGAATATCTACGATACTTAAAAGTTTACTACATCACCAGTAATTTATTGATGTATTCGACATGCAGTACCCCTTGTAACATAATATACGTATTTTAGAGGGCACCCGTATGGATAAAATAACTAGATAAGTTTGTAAATCTAATTGTTACGATCAAATACCTTCCCTTGTTGAAACATTAAATCGTAGTCGTAGTAAACCGTGACTTAAAAGATGTCACGGTCGCGTATTAAATAATTTTTAGGAGTCATCTCTTACTAAATGTGCTAATTAGGATGACCAGAGATTAAAGCTGGCATTGTAGAAGTTAAAATGTAGCAGCGCGATTATATTCTCAAATCTTGTGACAGTCCAAACAATTTTATTGCTATTTTGTGTAGCAACCAGGTACGTCAATCCGTCTGACCTCAGAATATTGTTGTGAAAAGCAACTATGTCAGGATTAAAGTCAAAATAAGCCTGAAATACTACAAAGGCTTTAGTACCTTTTGTGAAGGACACCCACGATTGATTCACCAATAACACCAACGACTCCACGTGTCCATTCTCGCATTTTTTTAAAAAATAATTAGACACAAATTAGTATAAATATTCATGTTGAATTAGTTTGAATTATTTAAACCTTTTACGAACGATCAAAGGCGTCATAGTACAAACTGTGTGCTCACCTTCGTTCGTTATAACTCTGAAAGAAATAGACACACGAACAGTCGGAACCCGGCCCAATCTTTTGACTAATTTAGCCTATGACAAAAAAAGTCCTACAAAACAAGTCGGTATTTCACAATTTCATGCCGGGACTTCAAACTAAAATATTTTCAGATCGGGGAAAAAAAGTTGGTTACAGATAATTGAACTCAGATCAGGATAAAACATTCCGCTTTTGTAATTTTGAGCATCAGGGCAGAGTCTCGTAAGGACCGAGAAATATTGTGTCAGGATGTTCAGAGATTCTTTCAAAAATTATTTTGGTTCTCTGTAAATAATCACTGTTGAATTGAACTATTTCGGCTTTCATTATTGTTTTCTCTTGACCAAGGATGTATTGATTTATGAAGCATTTGGAATAGAATGCCAAATACACCCGTCAATAGAGTATAGAACAGAAACGGCCGGATGAAAAAGTGAGTTTTGAGTTTTCGGTTGAATATAGATAATTGAAGTAATGTCACCTATTCCGCCAATGCAATGCAATGACATGAAATGATTTTCATGAAGAAATCGATAATGCAAATTATGCAGTTTGTTTTGAAATAATTAGCCTAATTAAAAAGCAATCACGAACTAATTAACCAGGTTTTGTAAGAAAACTGTAAATCCATTCGAAATAAATAGAATGTGTTCTTTTTCGGCGAATAAAATTATTGTTTACATTTCTCGCAAATTAAACTCCAAGATAGTTTGTCATTTTTTATTTGAATGCTATTTTTGTTATTTACATATTTTCCGGCATTACACAATGTTGAATTTAGGAGTAAATATGTTTACGTGTTATTACACCACTAGCGTTTAATCGTACAAGAGTAGAGTTTAATTTTTGTCACTGTATATACTATCGTCTAGTATCGATTACGTAGGGTGGGGTGGGCTAATTACAACCACTTTGGGAAAGTGTGCCAATTTTGACCATCACGTGGGGTAAAGCGGCAAAAAATTGTCCCCCTGGCTGAAATTAGCACACCGTCTGCGCTTCACGCGTCCGTTGGAGGAGTCACGTGCATTTAGATACGCTGGAATTAGCACACTTGTCGTTTATGGGTTATTTCCTCCATAACCTCAAAAAGTGTGCTAATAACTGCCACTGCCATTTATGCGCATGCTTCTTGGTTGCTATGTCCACGTAGTTAAGAGGTGGCCGTAATTAGCACATTTTCTCCATGGTGGGTGGTTGAAATTAGCCCACCCACCTATATCGTGCGGGCATTTGGACACAGGAAGGCCTTCGCCTAGTAAAAACTACTGGGCAAAGGATAGCAACTGTGACTGGCGATTGCCGCTTTTACGAGTAGGAGCTCGACAAAAGTTATTGAGTTTAGCCAATTCCTCGCTATAAATACACAGTTTTTGTCTACGCTGCCTGCAGTACATGTCCACGTTGTAAACATTTCGGGGTTCGGCAAAATTTGTCCAATAAAAACTCATATTCATTAAGATGGTACTGTTCGGGCTGATTTATTAGTTAATTTGAGTTTAGTTCCTCGGGATTATTTCTTCAAGTCAATCTCAGAATGGAATTAATTTAATAAAATACATACATTGAGTGAGTTCGTGAGCGAGTGAGTATAACTCACTCGCGAAGGTTAAAACTTCATTTCGTAACTATTCATTATGTACATAACTATCGGAACCGGAACCAAATCCGAAAATTGGAATTGAAATATTTTAGGATTGTAAAATAATATTGAAAACCTGGACCTTTGGGACAACTGTGAGTGAATTATCATTAGGATTAAGATTCGCTCTGATCCCCTTGTTTACGAAAATTTGGGCCTATCATTTTGATATCATTTTTCAGTTAAATACAATATTTTAATTATTGTGTCAAGTGCCGCTAAAAATGTATGCTGGGTTTTGGAGCGAGGAAAGAGTACGAATAAATGTATAAAACTAAAATTTGATGTGAAATTTGATGTGAAAGTGGTGTAGAAACCACTACAGACCGATTCGGATGTCATTATACAAAATTCTTATACTTATTCGTAGAAATACGCTGGATCAATTGATATTTGTGTAGGTGGTATAATTATACTAATTGCACTAGTAATCATCCTTCTCTTGGTGAAGAAGCAGAATTGGAGGAATGATATTCTCACCTCGTGTATTGAAAACCCCATCTGTCAAGTCCCTCTTCCTTCCTCAATATTTCGCAAGAACTGAGGAACGTCATTCAAGCCAAAGTTCAAAGTCAGAAAAATAAAAATTAAGTCTTAAAATTTTTGACTCACCACACAACAGCTGATATTCAGGTGACTGAGCTGCTTCATGGAGTGGAATGCCAAGTACGCACTGACGTCACTCAAATGAGAATTTGTCCAATTCACTCCTCCATCAACATGTAAATTTAAACGTCTTTAGATCATTTGGTCAATTCTTCGATTATAGAATTTGATATGTCTATCTATGGTAAGAGTTCATAATTTCGTAGCCACTCGTGACAATTGAACAACAGGTTTTTCAAAACGAAAATAATCCTATATGGAATAATCAAGTTGGAGTAGCTCTTTTTACAATGTTTTTGCATGCAATTCTATCATTTCACCTGTTTCCTAATTTCAAAAGGAATTGTTTTAAGGTGTCTCTTTCAAAATCGGAGTACAGGTAATTTGAGATCAATTGAATGAACATTAGGTTAAGAATGAACAAGGATATAAGGACATACTCAGAATTATTTCATACGTAACCGTCACATTTGTAGTAAGGTCGGTGAATTCGATTTCAGACCGTGGGACGCTATTGCGGGTTCAAATATACTTTTAACCACGTCGATCATTCTGATAACATTCAATATACTAATTTCCTAATAATGTCCCCAATCTGGAGTTCTCATATTGTTTTAGTCTAAACTAGACTGTGTGTGATTCTGCCACTTAGTAGGAATAATGCTGGTTCGATTGAGTATATGGTAGTCCTGAGCCAATATCCACCCAATACCCAAACATTAACATTAATAATTAATTGGTATTGCTCGGGATAGGTACTTCCAGTAGGGAGAAATTGCGGTGCAGAGAATCATCTTTACTGTAACACAGACTACTGACAAGAATTACAACCATGTCTCACTTTTAAGTTTTGCGCATCGATATGTTGGGATAAAAAAGGGTAAAAGTTATGAACTACCATGTCTTTCAGTGACCAAATTTGATTGGAATACAGTCATGAAATTAAATTTCAGTACCCTATGAAGCAATAAAAAATATATAACGGGGCTAGTAAACAATTTCTTTTTGTACTTCCGTATTCAATTAATCGTGTGCATTAAATGTCAATAATGGAAGGATAGTACTGACCCTATATTTTTATCGACTTCGAGTTGGGCGGTGGATACATAGTGCGAATCACTTGCCAACGTACTTCTAAACATAACGGTCTAAAATCCATTACAATTTCGCTCAACAGCTGCTCTAAAGTAATCCAATATCCGCACTAGGACTTCAAAATTAAATTTGTTAAGATAAAGTCTCAACTACGTCTGTTCTGCATAAACAATTATATAAATTATGTTCTCTGAAAAAGTATTGGTGTTTGAGTGTCTTTGAATAAATGGACGGAACAGAAGTACCTACTGGAACTCCTAAGGAGACGGCAGATCAAATTATTTTAAAATGGGATCCAAACAACCCAGAAATTCGGACTCGTTCGGTTGAGCTCATACTTGAGCCATTGGTCATCCAGGTGACGACCCTGGTTAATACTGAAGGACCATCAAAGAAGAGAAAGGGTCAATCAAAGCGTGCTCATGCTTTGGTTGCAGCTATCAAGAAATCAACGGAACTATTTATCAAAAGTGGAGAGGAAGTTGCTCATGAGAATCTGGACATCGAACAGGAAATGCTCGTTGCTGTAGATGAAGTTAGAAGGAGTGGTGAGGCTATGAGTACAACAGCAGGAGAATTTGCGGATGACCCTTATTCATCACTGAAACGCGGAAATATGACCAGAGCAGCCCGGAATTTGTTATCTGCTGTGACCCGTTTACTAATTTTGGCTGATATGGTGGATGTTCATCTTCTATTGAAATCACTTCGTGTTGTGGAAAACGATCTGGTGACCTTGAAAACTGCTTCAAACCAGACAGAGATAATGAACAGCATAAGAAACTTTGAACGAAATGCATCAGAGTTGATGTCAGCAGCCGCTAGTCGTCAACAAGAGTTGAAAGATTCCCAATTAAGGGATGATTTGGCGGCTGCTCGTGCCCTTCTGAAAAAATATTCTACTATGTTCTTGACGGCTTCTAAAGTTTTCGTCAACCATCCTGAACTTGCGGCTGTTAATGTCAACCGTGAATTTGTCATCCGCCAGGTTTGTCAAGCCATGAATACAATTTCTGATGTGACTCATGGGAAAGCTACTGGACTTGGAGATCCTCACGATCGACCTGGTGACCTTGCCACTGCATTGGATGACTTTGACGAGATGATCATGGAGCCGTTGGATTATAATGAAGTTCAAAATCGTGCATCTTTGGAGAGAAGACTAGAAACCGTTATTAGAGGAGTTATGTTGATGGCGGAACTTTCTGGCACGAGAAATGATAGGCGGGAGAGGATTTTTGCTGAATGTAAAGCTGTCGGTCAAGCACTTGAAGATTTGTTTTCGGAGTACATGTCCAATATCGGAAGGAAAGATAAGAGCGAAGGATTGAAGAGGGCTATTGAACATATGTACCGAAATACTCGAGGTTTGAGAAGTCAATTGCGGAAAGCCGTCGTGGATCAAGTATTCGATAGTTTCATGGAGACCAATGTTTCCCTCATGGTATTGATTCAGGCTGCAGAAGCCGGAAATGAAAAAGAGTTCGAAGATTATGCACAGGCGTTTACAGAGCATGCTAATAAACTTGGTGAGGTTGCAAACTTAGCTTGCAGCATGCCCGGCTATAAAGATAAAGTAAAAATGGTCAGATGTGCGGCTGCTGAGCTTGAAAATCTTAGTCCACAAGTTATCATCGCTGCTAGAATTTTGACGGTACGACCTAAGTCTAAGGTCGCGCTTGAAAATATGAAGGCTTTCCGTGAGGATTGGGAGAATCAAGTTAGAATTCTAACCAAAGCCGTTGATGACATTACCACAATCGATGACTTTTTGGCCGTTTACGAAAAACATATATTGAACGATTTGAAGAAATGCATCCTGGTTTTGCAAGGTGGAGAAGCTGGTTCACTGGATCGTATTGCTGGTGTCATTCGAGGGAGAGCGTCTCGAGTGGTCAGTGTTGTCACGTCCAAAATGAGCAATTACGAACATGGAGCATATACCGAAAGAGTTCGTGAAGCTGTTAAGAATCTTCGAGTAATATTTATACCAAACTTTGCACATGAAGTTAAAGTAGCCGCTGAGGCTTTTTTTGTTAACTCGTCCAATAATGATATCGATGAGATGAAATTCATTGATGCCTCTCGCTTGGTTTATGATGGAGTTCGTGAAATTCGCCGAGCCGTTTTAATGAACCGAGCCGACAATGAATTGGATCATGAAGATGTTGAATTGCTGGAGTACAATAGTGTCACGATTGGACAGACTGGAACCGGTGACCACAATGTGGACGAATGTCCGGATATGAGTGTAATTACTAATGCCAGAGAAGTTATTCGAAAAATGACAGAAGCTGACAAGGAGATAATTACGAAACATATTGAATGTTTTCGAATTGAGAAGTGTGAGTTTGACCAAGAAATGTCCAAATGGGATGACCAAGGCAATGACATTATTATTATCGCTAAACGTATGTACATAATCATGATGGAAATGACGGATTTCACACTAGGAAGAGGTCCATTGAAAACCGCAATGGATGTGATCAATGCAGCCAAAAAAATCTCAGAAGCTGGTACTACATTGGATAAATTGGCGCGACAGATTGCTGATCAATGTCAGGAATCATCAACCAAGAAAGATTTACTTGCATATCTTCAACGTATTCCTTTGTATTGTCATCAGTTGAACATAACCTCAAAGGTCAAAGCTGACGTTCATAATTTCGATGGGGAACTCATTGTCCAAGGCTTGGACTCTGCTACTTCATTGATCCAAGCTGCCAAGAATTTGATGAATGCTATGGTTTTGACTGTCAAGTGCTCTTATGTTGCGTCCACCAAATATCCTCGTCATGAAACCGTTTCACTCCCAATTGTATGGAGGTTGAAAGGTCTAGAAGAGAAACTATTAGCTCTTAAGTGAAATACCAGAAGGCAGTGCAAAAGTCCGTCGCGGTTCTCAGAAGAAATGGAATAATCCGATTTATCAACATTTAACATAATTACTAGTGGGAAAGGCTAGCTTACGAACTTGTATCCCTAGTAGTAGGAAACGAATATATGTATCCAAATCTGACCGATAGAAAATAGCTTTGGTTGCTAAGCAACCAAAAGATCTAAGCTTTTCTGCCCTCTCGCGTTTGGGCCAAACCTGAATGGGTTGGACTTAAACAAGATTCCATGTGAAAATGGCAATGGTGAAGTTGACGAATTGTTTTTTTCGCCAACTTCACTCCAGTTTTGACCCCTTAAGTGAAGTTGGCGAAAAGAAAAAAAAAACGGTTAAGTGAAGTTTTTTTTGAAGTTTTAAGTTTTTGAGAATTAACAAAGTCTGGATGAATAAAAAGATCAATTTTCTGTGTCATAAACCATAGCAGTTAAGACTTACCTTAATGTTGTCATCCGTCGTAAAGATTAAAATTTTCCAAAAATCATCAGAATCGTAATACAAAAAGTTGTCACCCCTTGTCGTCTTAGTGCATATGTCTGGTAACTTGAGATCCGCCAAAGACCTCAGGTCCGGAAATCGATAAGCACATTGTCTGTTGTAATTTAGGATTCGTTGGATAGAGTCAGGGTTTGGTAGTTTTTTTTGCGAATCAATGTCAATTTCCTCAATAGCCCGCACCATAATTGCACTTGCTGATAGGTTCGGTTCTGTCATTGCAAGTTCTTTGGCTTGTCCGAGTGCAATTTTCTCAACGGCACGGTTTAAATCCGGTGAATGGAAACTATGCACACCGTTATTCCAAGCTTTCCCCCTTCCTTGAGACCACTTCCCATCTCAGAATATAATTGAGGCGGTGCAAAGTTGTCGTCGCTCACAATAAGTAGTAGTCAACACCGTTCTTAGTTTTCCTTTTTGTGTAAGCGTACCCCCGATTAGCAAGTTTAAACGTCACTTAGCCTTTACCCGAACCCGAACCCCAAAATTTAACGTGGCAGTCAGACATGACTTGTTATAGAGAAGAGCAGACCGAGACTGACCATAAAATGAGAACGGATGTATAGATTGATGGTTTACTATTCACTGACTATTCAAATTTGTGAAAAAAATGAATGGAAAACGGAAAACAAACAAATGCAAATTTGCCAACTTCACTGTGTTGGAAAAATCGAATTCGCCAACTTCACTTTCACCAATTTCACTTTCACCATTATCACCGCACACCTTAAACAAAGTAAATGAATAAAGAATTTGTCGTAAACATTTCAATATCCAAACTATACTTCCATTGCATTTCAGAAACACAATAACCTCTCTATTTCACTTCATAATATTCTCCACTCTGTCAAATTGCTAACTTCATAGATATAACGAATTTGCAAATAAACTAAGAGCTTATTTGTATAGTACTAATTTTGTGTAAATACATTTCTGAGGGACATGAGACTAAAGAAAGTGCGCGATAACAGAATTTGAAATAACAACCTCAACTTCCAACCCGATAGTTTCGCTGAATTGTCCAGTGTCATGGCTAAAGTCCATTCTGAAGTATCGTGCATGGGTCATGGTCATTTGATTCTCCGAACATCATATTCGGCTAAAACTCGTCGAACTATACATGGGGCTTTGAATGCGGGTGGTAAAAGTAAAGGCAGAGAATTGTTCCATGCGCAGAAGATATCATCCAAGTGATATCCCTCGTCACAGCCGAATTGATTTATCCTATCCTTATCTTGCACAAGGTCATACAGTTGGTCAGCAAGATGGTAATTCGATATCAGTTGTATCGTATTTCTATAAGTTGAGAGGGAAGTAATGCCAATGCAGTGGATTTGTTCATTTCATCGTAACACAAAGTCCCATGAATAGGTTCTTACGCCGTGATTTACAGTATGTCAAATAAGTATTCGCACCATTAGCACAGCTGTCAATTCAGTGGTTGATTCTCTCCAAACGAGATTACATAAATTATGAAAAAAATGGATTAAATTGAATGAAAAACAATACTCGGCAGTGAAATTGTCCCATCTCAGCCGGAATCGCTCTCAAAATATGCAAATACCACATAAAAAAGAAAAATTACACAAAATAATTGTTCTCACCGTTATCATTTGCGCGCTCACTGCTATACATAATCATTAATAATGTCAGGCAATACTTTTTTCTGACATGCCACAGCATCGATAGCGTAAATTGCCGTAAAGAATTGTACCGTATACTTAATTTTGAGTTAACTTACTACAAGAGAAGAGAAGGTACCTCTCAACTGTCTCAACATTGACGGTAAATGGAAAATGAAAAATTTGGCACTTATTTCACGGTTTCTCAACTTTAGCTGGACGACCTCAGGAACTTTTTTGACCTTCGGAGGTAAGAGAAAATGAAAGTTTTTCATTTATACGGGTGAAATTTCACAGAACAGTCAGCGGATTGGATGTAAATGCATTACAAAAATTGGGTGTCGGGTCGAGGTCCTGGCATGTAATGACTCTCCACTGTGAGTGGGACCTAATGTTTGTGTCTATCAGTAAATGTTTGCATTATAGAAACTATTTATTGAAGAAAACCGTTTTCTACCTTTAAGTTGTCGAACAAATGACTTTTCAATGCTAGTTGGGTTTGAATCGCATGAACTGTATCACCTATCCCCTTAAAGTGGAGGATGATTTTGTATCTATTACAATTTAGTTCTTTGATCTCATTTTTAGGAATATCCTTTAGGAATTTTAAATTGAAATAAATAAATAAATTTTAGGAATTAATTTTTAGGATGAGTCAGGCGTCACGCCTGACTCATCCGACAGAGAAATACAATTCTTATGTTTAATCCTAAATCGGCACACGAATATTTCGTCAGCAAATGAAGTTTGATTAAGCGCCATAGGTTTCATATCAGACAACTCTCGACTTATTTTTAGAATTATACTTTACAAGTATTTGACTATTATCAATAGGGATTGGAATTTTCGTGAATATCTCTGCTAATCATCCCAACGCCCTTTCCTGATACAGAGAGAATTGCTAACTATTCGGCGTATTCGGTGTACCTACGGAACGTATTGCAAAAATTTGGACTTTCACTCGTGTCATTTTTGTTCATAATCATAATTTTATCATTTTTATTATTGTTTCAGTCGGTTAGTAAAACTTGAATTTTCAATAGATTTGGGTTTGAAACACATTTCTGGAAATTACTTTTACAAAATAAACTTTGACCGCAAATAATAGAATAAACAATAGAACGAAATCTTAGTATTTCTAAGTGATATTCTAAAGCAATTGTGAACTACCACCTACACCACAGTTCTGTTAGTGTAGTTTGCCGGTACAGGCGACATCCGCCCCCAATTTTCACAAATGAAACCCCAACTCCAACTCGTTTCAACTAGTCATCAACATCGATTTAATGACCTGACTCTTCAACTTAACTGTCTGACCATCATTTCGACGGACTATCTTACGGATAAGGAACTGCCTTATTTGTATAGCATTTCATCACATTAATGTGAATGTGTGAACGCCGTACGACTCTGCGGACGCATCTCTTTTTAACATGTAAATCGTTAAACATTGCCAATCGCGGTTTCGGGTTGCTTATCAGTTAATAAATCAGAAATTTGTAAAGCTTTAAAAGGAGTTTGGCCTAATCAAATGAACCTGGTGTTCCGCTTTGATACGTGTGTTCACTGTGAACAATCAGTTGTCATTTTGGCATTACGCTCGCGGGGATCTACGGAACAGTTGTTTACTATTGACTAAAAATTAAAATGTGCATAAAATGGCTCGTTCTATTCTATTAGTTTACACGACGACACGATATTGGTCCATCCAAACTCATGAGAATACTGTAGTTGCGAATTTAGAAAGGTCGACGACACAAGAAAAATAATTTATTATACAATATTACGCAAAATCTGAGATAGATGAGATGTTGGTGAAATTATTAGGAATTAATTACGGATCGGTTTTTAAAACAAATGCATCTTTGCTTATTAGTTATTACTTGATAAGATAAACAGACAATTTCTGTAATTATATACGTACAATGTATGTCAATTAGTTTCGTCAGTAAAGCGCCAGGATTCCCTTCAAAATCTTTTGTGAAAATTCCGGGGGGATTCATTAGAGCTTGTCGAAAAATATGACAATGCTCAAGGAAAGTCTGAATTTTCGGCTATGGCTATAATAAAATTGCCCGATCATCGAAAAAGTTAACTCTTATTTTTTTAATTGAATTGAAAAAACAATCAAATCGCGGGTTTATTTTTCATCAGTTATTCGGTATATCTGATCAAAATTCCCATGGAAGGCATTATTCCAAATTTCCATAAATTTTGCGGCATTGTATAGGCACCTTGCGACATTGAAATGAAATGAAAGGAAAATTAGGCCCGCTTGTAACCCGTGATTTTCCAAATTTCAAAGGGACTGTTGTGAACTTTTTCACCAAAAAAGCCTACTTCATTTGTAATGTTAGGTTAGCTCCACGAGTCGATTTCGCGTACCACTTTCGTTTCGTTCATGAATTAGAGAATCTGAAGTTAATAAACGTTGCACTATGTTCGCATATGTGGGATCACACCCGTTAAGATACAGTTTCCAAAACTCTAAGCCGGGACTAGGAAAACTATTTTCAAACTTTCCAAGGAAGCATTCCTTGCATAGGAATGACCTTTAGTGACGATTCTATACGAATATGATAATATCTCCTAGAACAGATATTCCCGACCCAACTATATAGTGGGAATCCCCAGTGCTAATTTTTTATTTGGTGGTATCTGTTTGTTTGAAAACTTGAAAGGCCAAATCTAACAATTCATAGTAGTTCATAATTCATAATTCATAATAGTTCTTATAATCTCATTTCTGCCCCGAAAAGTGAAGCAGTTCACATAAACTCATTTTTATTATGTCAGGAATTATGAAGTGAATTGTTATGCTGGCCGCGGCGTAGTGTGTTGTGTGACCTGCATTATATTATTGTATGTGTACTCCGTCCGTCCGTCCGTCCGTCCAACTCATTACACATATTTATTTGCCACACGGAAATAAGGAAAACACACATGTGAACGGAATTTCATGGAGAGCCGTCCACTCAACAAGGATCAATAATCTACGACGCACTTGTCATTTATCGTTTTCTTTTATAGAATTTCGTAGCTTATTTGCTTTTTACTTGAATGTATTTCATTTGAGTCTAGCACAATTGTTTTGGTATATGTATACCTAAGTATTTTAGCAAATGAATAAAATGTTAAGAAACAATGAATTATTTAAATAATGACATAACTAAAATAAATAAATAATATCAATATAATTGCTAAAGTAATTTATTGAAGCGGAATAATTCTAATCAACTTAATCCCAGCTACTAGCACGTAGATTAAATTGGAACAATACTTATGTTCCACGTGTATGTTTATTTGAGTTGAATTTTTCATACTTTCTCTCTGAAACTTTCACTCACATTAAAGAGAAAGCTGTCGGCTTTCCTCAGCAAGTAGAAACTGCATTCATTTCGCACTGATAATAAGATACGGTAGTAGCACATTTGAAAATACAGGTGGTTCACACTTCATTTACATTTACATATATCCTAATTGTTAGAAGCATTTCAACAGGTGGTTAGCCCTAAGGAAATTCGGAAGTGGATCGCAAAAGTAACCGGTAAAAATTTATTAAAAAAAAACTCAGTCCTAGGATTTTTTTACTTAATTGTTTAATTTCTAATTTCTGAATAATAGTATCACTAATTGAAAAATAATAATTAGTTTTCCTACTAAACACTAACTACTAATTTCGAAATAACATTAAATATTAGCACAAAATTCTCTTCCGTTTTCTAGCTCGATTGCTGAGAACGCTTTCAAAGAAAAAAGAAAGTGTACCCAGAAGGAAAGCAAAAACTAATAACCCAAATGGTACTCCAGTATCCGTTAGTCCTAAATTGAACGTGGATTTTGGACCTCTTGGTGGGCACTTCATTTCTCGTATATCAGAATACCTTTTCACCAATCGCTCATGTATTCCAGTCTCTCTCATTTGTAATTGTCTAAAATGGAGGAGATAAATGTCATAATTATGTTGTTTGCGAAGCATATTCGAAAACTTTCAATGTTTTTTAAATGTTTATTAGACTTTTTTATTTTTTTTGTATTTTTAAACGATTTTCAAATGTTTCATATGTTTGCTAATGTTTTTGTTTTCTAAATGTTTTTTTAATGTTTTCTAATGTTGTTCAAACGTACTACGAGTATAACCGGTTTTCTTGTTTTTGAACGCTTTTAAATGTTTTTTTAAATGTTCTTAGATTATAGATAATTAATGGGCCGTTACTTGAAACTGAAGAACTCCTTGTAAGGAGACCCCTTGGGGACCACCATTCCTTCAAAAACCGGCATACTAATAGGATCAGCTGGTAATTCAGAGACGATTTCGCAAAATGACGTCTCCGTATAGTCAGACCGGACAGCACTATTATAGAATTCGTCCGAGAGACTCAGGAATGCAATGGAATCCTTTTCAATTTTATGCATCGCGACAGACCCAGTAATTGTGCGGTCACTCGGACTCATTGAATTTACGAGCTCCAGGTTTCCATGAGTCTTAACCTGAGACTAAACGTAATATAAAGTGTTACATAATAGCTCCAATGGAGAGGGCA
The DNA here is from genome assembly GCA_034698945.1 of Protaphorura quadriocellata. NCBI lineage: Eukaryota > Metazoa > Arthropoda > Collembola > Poduromorpha > Onychiuridae > Protaphorura > Protaphorura quadriocellata. Next base: position 22,864 of record JAQGCA010000399.1, read on the forward strand.
CACACGTCATAGAAAAATGTACGCCGTTGGAATTCGCTGAAATTATTATATGTTTTAGCAATTTGTTTTTTGAACAACTTTTGCCGAGGTCCTACCCTACATCCTAAAGTCTTACATTCTGGGTGCGAACGGGCATAGGTATTTTCACTGTACGGCATCCCACATGACCACCTGTGTATTTATAGGGCCAAGTCGTCAGACTATTGGGTGTGGGACCTTCACCAGAGTTGTTCACTAAGCAAAGGGTTACGACATATCAAATATCCAGCGAATTCCGATGGAGTATTTTTTCCATAAGGTGTGTGCCTTCAATTTTATGGTACCAAGGTGTGCCAATATAACCGTTTTAGCTCACTTCACAAATGAAATGAAATAACCTTACCAAGAAGCCTGCGATGGACAAAGTGACATTATCTCTGTAAATTGGCATCCCGGATCTCAGAATGTCTTCAAATGATTTAATAGGAATGCTCGGGATGGATAGTTGCGCCACGATTGAAACTGTGAGCACCATGTGCATGAGAGCACCAAGAAGTAAACTAATTATGACTCCGATTTTCAAGTGAATGCTCGTTGGCTGAATCGTTGAACCTGTTATAAATTGATCATTCTTGGTAGGTGTCGGCCGTAACTCAGCCTATATCGCATATGTATTCAGTTTGCCAACGACGCTCACCTTGAAGACAGAATGACCCAATGACCAACTGAATCACATTTCCGAAGCTGTCATTTTCTGATTGACTTTTGATCCGTTGGAGTACAAAACTGATTATAAACAGACTTGTCAATACAAGGACCCAACTGGAAGGGAATGCATATCCTAGAGCCAGAAGTGACTGGAGATAAATGTCCCGAATGGATTTTGTAGCAGGTTGTCGAAAATAAACCATAATCCTTACACAAATAACACAAAAGTGCTAAATTCTTCAACTTTTTTGTCAAAAATTCTGATTTATACCGTGACGCATAATGGGGATGAAGGAAAGAGAGGTGCTTGCCTCGTTCCTCGATATACTCCGAATGTGAGATCGAAATATCCGCTAGACCAGAATACAATTGATTACCCATTCCCCCTAATGAACCATTCGGAGCAACTCTTATCCAACCCGATCCACGCATTGCAATTGTACTAAAGATAGAAAATGTACCACATTCATTAGTTTTTCGCCATCTACTTCTGAATATAACTATCCAGTTAATATAAAGTGAAATTTATTAAGTAAGAATATGTGATACAGACCTGATATTCAGGGAGGCAGCCATGATACCAAAATATTCCGGATCAAAACCACCATCGAAATTAGTCTCGCCGACCGAGTCAATAAATTTTACAGTCTCTTCAAAATCTTCCTAATTTTCAAAATCTTTGAATTATCACCAGTTGATTATTCAATGACCATTCAACAAATTGAAAAGAACGAATCTTTTCTAGCAAGGTAATAAATTTCACTTGCCTGAGCCACCGCTCGAATTTTTGCACCCATAAAGTTTGAACGCTTTCTGAGCCATTCATATTTAGCTGCTTCCAAAAATTCGTTCAATCTGGGTTCGAGTTTGCCATATTTTCTTGGTATAATTAATTTCCTTAGAAAATGATTGTCGGATACGGTATATAACTCGTATATGGCAATTGCCGTAGCTAATTTAATACCCCGACCTAGTCCGACTACAATGTAGAACTGATTGTTGATTTGAAATGAATTATTTTGCGCAAGACAAGAAGAGTTGTAGGTTTCCATGATTTGATATGATTCAATATCTTCCCGAGATGACTCCACCACGCGAATGAAATTAACAAATATTATATGTGTTAGCCAACCACGAGTTGTTAGTCGTCCGCATATCTGAGTCAAATAAATAAGTAAAGGCATTTATGAATTGAATTTATACTTATGCGCTAAATTGATACAACCAACCGAAGAAATAGGTGTTACTCTATAGGCCAGATTCACTCACGTAATGAAATATTAGATTGTTACCTCTTTCATGTTTCGAGTAAATGAAGACATGTCTCTGGATTGTAAACATATCAGGCTCTCATGTGGATTTCGGTTTTTGTCGAAAATATCGAAGTTGGAAATATTTTGCACTGCCATTACCGTGAAAGAGTCCTCGAGAAACCCTTAATAGAATGAATTAAGAATCCGTATAAGTGTATCTACAGAATACATATCCCAGATTTTACCCGACTCCCGAAAATGAAATGAATCACTCTGTATATTTACCTCTGCATATATCATTGGGTCTTCCGTCTGCAGCATCTATGATAATTACATCGACATTACTTTTAAAATTGTACTCTATCGTCTATCGGTAATAACGAACTGGTAGGTAAAATAAAGTTGTCCAAGAGAAAATTGAACTGAACTGGTAGTAAGGTAAAAATCCATTTCATGGGAAGTGGTTTCATTTTGTTATTAGATAATTATTAAGTTTAATAAATAATTATCGTGAGGAGGCGTAGACACGGTAAGGTAGACGGAATAGTAGGAGGAATTTTCGAATGGACAACTTTAGAATGACGGACTAGATATATGTCCAAATGTAGGGAATATTTTGGATGACACTAATTGTGGAAAAATAAAAGCTTAGAGCTGAAAAATACTTATTAGAGTAATTCCGCGGTTTCCTGCGGAGAGACCAGCCGGTGCGTAGGAATGCATTCAAAACACAATTTGTGTCATGTTTAAGAAATATGTGGACAATATACGCTAATGACTTGAACTGACTGACAGCCTAACTGACTTCTGCTGTCATGAGACACAAAAAATCTTTTGAATGAACATGAATTCTTAGGTAACTTTTTTATAACGAGACCGTGACTTTGGACGAAGGAAGTTAACGGAGTACAAGCAGAAAGTGAATTGTCTCAAAATTGTTGGAAGTCAGAAAGCTGGTGGAAGTGTTAAACACGCGCTCTACAAAACTAGTCAACCGGTGAAAACATATTCAGTCGGGAATTGAGGTGTTGGACTGGAAATTAGAGTTTGGTCGCCACCCTATTGTCTGTTGATGTGGTAACTGTCTGCGTAGTCGTTTTAAGTATTGTTGTGTCAATTTGAGTTGAATTACTAGTAATAATTCGCGTACTGAGTAATCTGGCGGGTAGGGAAACTGACTCCGGAAAGAGGTGTCACATTATTTTCCATATTTTAAATGTATGCATTTGAAATGAAATGGACCTTTCCACATAAAATACATAATTCTTTTGATTGTCTCGGCTTTGAAAAATATTATAAAATCGCTATTGTAAGCCGGACTACTAAGAGTTTACATACGTAGCAGTGTACATGGTGTCCCAGAGAAGGCGCCCCATTGTTTGTTATATTTTGGCGAGTTACTTGAAATTATGTTACGGTCAGGTTGGAATTATTGATAAATTTTAAGAATTTTATTTAGTAAAGTAAACTACCAAAATAAAAATCAGTGGGATAGTGGGACTCATAAAACTAATGTCCGGTTTAAGTTAAAATAGTTGTTCGTGGTTTACGTTGGTAAAATATTTTTAAAATTGATCAATAATTCCAACCTGACCGTAACATAATCTCATGTGACTACACCAAAATATAATCAAACAGTGGTGCATTAGCTTTCTTTGGGACACACTGTATAAGAGAAACAGTCAGTACTAATTAGATATTGAAAATGTAATAATGTATAAAAATTGAAACTTGTAAACACTTTTGTATTGTGTCAATGTGATCAAGTAGTCAACTTTTATATGCAATTAGGTTTAAGTCTTATCATTTTGTTAATTTGTAAATTGCAATCTTGTCCTCTTCATTGCAAATTACATTGATAAGAAATACATATAATCTAGTGGGTGTTGGATAGCAATCTATGCTTAATAAAGCCAGCCGACAAAATTACAGGTGGTATTGACCAATTAATTCTTTCATGTGATCTCCTGAAGTCAAATTAAGTACGAATTGCTTTCACGGTGGCACTTGAGAAATAAAAAATAAAAGCACCTGGTTGTACACGCGTGTGTATGCATCACGGGAATCAATCAATAAATGACTAAGTTCTTGAACTACCTAGTTTATCTGCATAATTTATTCACACGACACTGCAGAATCGTTTTCATATAAAATAACACTTATTGCACGACAATTTTCAGTGTTCGACTCGAACTGCTAACACACACACACAATCGACCCAAGATGAAGATCCCCATTATCATATCCTTACTATTCTTCGCGGCAGTAAATGCTACTCCCATTTCGGAATCTGAATCCGAATCCAAATTTGAAAACGAGCCGAACGCAGAAATTTTCCGGGCAGACTTTACCAAGAGCACTTTAGCATCAGCATTCGGTGGAGCCAGTGTCAAATGGGGGGCACAATTTGTTTCTCATTGGGGAAGTGGTATTGGCTGTGACGTGACATATCCAAAAGGCAGTTATGGTGGCAATACACCGGTCAGCGGTGGATTTGGTCTTTACAGCAATCATCCGATTGCGGACACCAAAACTGCCATTTTCAAATATTCCGTTTTCTTCCCATCTGGTTTCCAATGGGCCAAAGGAGGTAAACTTCCTGGACTTTATGGGGGAAAACAAAGTTGCTCTGGTGGAGATCCAGCCGTTGATTGTTTCTCGACAAGACTAATGTGGAGAGCGAATGGACAAGCTGAACTGTATTTGTATGCAAATCGCGATGCCCAAGATCCAGCCATTTGCCAACAACCCAATAATCATTGTAATCCTGATTTTGGATGGTCATTGAATAGAGGAGTCTTCACTTTCAAAACGAATGAGTATACAGATATTGAACAAAGACTCAAGATGAATACTCCTGGGCAAAGAAACGGTCAATTGATCATCAAGGTCAATGGCGTAGAGAAGATCCGGTATAACAATCTGGTATTCAGGATTGCGTCTTATCCAAATATGAAGGTGTCTGGGCTGCATGTCGCAACTTTCTTTGGTGGGTCATCCAGCACAGACTTTGCTTCACCATCCACACAAGTCACCAAGTGGAAGAATTTTATCTTGTCCTCTGAATAAAGAACCAGTCATCCATGGGCGAAATTATTTCATAGCGTGTTGAGTTTTAGACATACTTTTCAAATACCAAAAGCCTATTTCAAAATTTATTGTTAGTTTGAGTAAATTGGTCCTAGAATGTAATAAATTGAAATAAATTTTCCGAATATTGATAACAGTGCATACTGAAATTCCTGGCCACTATAAAAGAAATTGACCAACTGAAGCAGAAATGTCGCTCATTTGTACATATTTTATCCGATATACCTAGTGTTGTAACAGTTCCTTTCAGTTCCAGTTCCAGAACTTAACTTGAACTGCTATTTGGTTGGAACTGGAACTGAAACTGGAACTGTACATCCTCGGTTGGATGCTGGCAACTGGAACTAGAACTGAAAATCATAAGAACTGAATTGGGAACTCAGTTCCTATATGAGTTCCAAAAAGACCCAGAAGAAAGCCCTCACATTTTGAATTCAACATTGGATCATTCACTGCACTAAAATATGTAGAATTATTTACGATGAACAGGTAGGCCTACCCACAAATTGTCTGTCCAGGAGACACAATAATATGAAGGTTATAATACCGTGTGTTCACTCGCATTTGCACTTTAACAAGAAATATTGGTGACATACCATGATGCGATGACAGATTAACAGTCCGCGTATTTTGTACGTCTGAATGCAGGAGGTACTCTGGGAAATAACAAACAATCGTCGTGCTGGCTTTAGGAAATATTTTTATCACTCCAATTACATCTTACAAACCGCGGTGTACCAGAAGTAGATTAAATGGAAAACAACCGATTCTCCACAACTGGTACACGAACATGTGTAAGGTTACTTGAGCGTGCCACTTAATGGGAGTATTTATTTTATTAGTACAATGGAATTTGAAACTTGAATTGAAGATTTAATTAATCTATTTTAACCTGCAGTAGTCAAATGCTTTCGATCGGTTTCTAGTTGAAACAATAGATTAGGATTTTACAAAACAGGAGAGAGCAGAAAAACCAATTGCCGCTGTCTCTATATTTACCACGGTATAACCGGGTGGTAGGCGACGATTCGACCCCTACCTTGGAGTAAGAGATTGTTTAGAAAAAGTGTGGCACAAAATCTTTATAGAACTTAATTATAGAAGATAAGTCAATGTGATTCGTAGTTCGTACATGTTATGTTTTCTTGTCAACGAGTTTTGGGTCAGCAGTTTGTGAACAGTTTGTGTTCAGTTTGAGAACAGGGGTTCCACAAGGTAGCGTGCTAGGTCCATTGCTTTTCTCACTATTCATTAATGATATACCGGATGTC
>JAQGCA010000400.1:0-29160 GCA_034698945.1 Protaphorura quadriocellata
TTTCCCAGTTTCTATTCGTATCGTTGGGTCTATAATGAAACCGTCTCTTGTGACTGGATCAAATGCTATTATATCAACACGTCGATTTGAATCTGACTCACTCACACAGTGTATTTCTTCGTGTACGGTAAGACTCGTATTCTCATTCTATAAGATAACTCATAATTCTAGAATATTGCAATCAAAATAATTTTTTCGACATTACGAAAGAACAGAATATTTGTTTAGCTCTGGCCGATACGTTAGTAGAGTGGAATATGATTTGATTGTCAACACAAATAACGCACCGATTTATCCAAAACTAAAATATTTGGAGATCATAATGATTTTTTAAAAATAAGTCAGTTCACTAGCAATGTTGCCGATGTGCATACGTAGTTGCTATTGTTTTAATTCCTACGACTCTTACAATCACTTCATTTGTGTGTACTTTCAAATTCTATCAATCCATATTTTTTAAATATTGTCACAATTTTTAACTAGAGTTTAACGTCATAAACCACCTCAATCGCCGAGAACATTTGGGAAAAATACAAACAGTATGGTTGTATAGTACACACATTTTGTGCGCGCCTAAATTCTTAACAGAATGAAATTATATAGATTGCGGTTTCCAATCCAGAATTCTTATAACACTTTCCTTAGAACTGGGTACGATGAACCGATCTTTGATTGTTCTGATCATTTTGGTATGCTCCCAGTCAGTCAGTCAGCCAGGGGGAACAATTGTACAATTTCTTCCTCGCCAGCCTGCTGGATATTCATGTGTATCGATACACTTAAAGTCCGCTTTAGGTGGAAATGGATTTGTCTCCAGATTTTTGTTAAAAATTATGAAGAATTTCTTTTGTGGTAGTGGTACTGGTACTGGGGCCTTCTTCTTGATGAGACCTGATGATTGAAACAACATTATAATAAAAATTAAATTGTAAAAAGTTTACATATTTAATACTCTCGGATTCTCTCAAATAATTCTACACAATAGCAGCATAAGGAATCTACTGCCGCCGTCGCGTCGTATGTACAGCACACCAGAGAAAATCTTAGAGTATCGCGTAGAATTATGAATTATCATAATTATCTCGACTACGTATAGTGATAAGAATTTCGCACACAACTCACTAAAGAATTTCAAATGTGAGCGTTCTATAGGCAGAATTTTCTGAGCCGTGACATGTTGGAAACGGGATTAGATACCTTTGGGTATCCTAGTCTAATAAATTAATCTACATTTCTTACAGTACGACATAATCGTAACAATATAAATGTTAAAATACCTGTTATCACTAAAAAGATGAAAAGAATCTTTGTGTAAAACATGTCGTTTTCTCGATTAATAAAACACACAGAATATAAACATGTGTTGAACAGGGGCGATTGGATTGTGTATTGAAGACTAAAACATTTATGCTTTGTATTCCAATATTTTATCCTAACCGGACGCACTGAAAGTCACATCTATAATTTCCGTGCCAAATTGGCAAGTTGTCATAATATTACGGAAAGACCAGTACCGTCTGCTCCATTTCGGAAATATTAATCTACATACATTCCTTCACTGAATTTTTTGATAATAATGTGCACACTGCGATTCATAAACTTTTACAATTTGACGTTGTTAAGAAATTGTGAGATGTGCGTTTTGTAGATAATTTATTTAAAGTCCACAGATCGTCATGCAGCTTGTAAGTTAATAATACCCTCTACATTTAATGAGAATATTAAATACGACATAAAAGTTGGACTACATGCTGTTCGTCTAGACGTGCGTGAGTTTGCGATGAAGATAGAATTATTGTAAAATTTCAATAATACTCTTCCTCTACAGAAATGACAGGAATTATACGAGGCAATTGAGCTGTAATTCAGGCTAACGATTCCTGTGGGAAGAATGAAATGTAAAAAAGGTTTTACGCATTGAATGATGGCTGAATAAATTCATAAACTGGTTTTTGGACGCGAACTTACATAATTTAAATGGTTTTATAATCTCCGAATGAGTCTGTTGTTGTTGATCAATTAAATGTATTTAAGAAGGTTTAATGCTATGTGATTATTCTGATAAGCACGTGCAAAGTCTTAATAGTTTAGAATTATCAAGGTTTGTACACGTTTCTCGCGTGAAAGCCAGTAGCTCAGTTCATTATTCTGAAATCTTGAAATAACGTTCGACAAATTCTGACGAGTTTATTTCTAAGTGATATTCTCTAGAATTTCGATCTAGAGAAGGCCGAGAATTTCAAGACAATCGACTATCATGAAGGAATAAAGTTCATTGACGGCTGGTGTGAAATGTTGATAAACCTTGAAATACTCTACGTTTTCCTGTTCGTTCAGCATTGATTGAAGAATCAAATTAAACTATGGTTTCCGTTCCAACGATGACTGTTACAAGTATGTAACTATTATGGCTAGTACGTCTGGGATAAAGTGTACATACAATACATAATTTTGAACCCTATTCGCGAAAAAAATGCAAAATGGTGCTGCTGTCAGAATAAAAAGATCAAGGGAAATCTAACTTTACCGCCAACTGACTGAAAACTGGTCAATAAACGAACTTGCATTTGTTTACAAAATATTAAAATAAACAATATTTCTACAAAAATGCTGAAGCCATTCTTTAAATTATTAACTTCAGATTTCATACAGAGATCATTACTTAGTTTTAGGGCATTTATCCAACCCTTACTACGAATATGCAATGTGCCTATCACTTCACTCTACATATTTAGTTCGTTAAATAAAATAATTAATGAAATTAGTTAAATACTTAGTTCAAGTCGGAATTCTGAAAAATCAACTGTAAGAAAACAAATCCAGTCCAATCCAAAATCTGCAGGATCATGATCATGTTCATGTTCATGAACATGATCATGTTCCCCAAATCCCCAATACTGTATAAGAATTCGAAAGTCTATATCGTTCTATTGACATAATTCATGTCTTCTTAGTCGTCTTAAGCAGAGCAGAACCTTCCTCAGGCTGTCGCTAGTGATAGACGTATCGTAGAATCGGTTGACAATACATTTTCTTGGTTATCACTGGTCGAGACATGATTTTCAGATAGCGTTAGGCCAGGTATACGGGGAACGGGCAAACTCGACTGTACTGTCAACACGAAACATGGTATTTAATATTTGCATGATAAACTTGATATGGCGAAATAAATTTTAATAACAATTATTATTCTTAGCTTTGGGCAATAATGTGGAAAGCGGTGCGTGCGTGCGTGTTTATTTCTCTTTTATGAATTAAAATTGCGAATTAAATTCCAGATTAACTAATCAATCCACGAGGTGGGATCCAGTTCATTTCTTGCTGTTACTTTACTTCCCATTTCACACGGTTTTTCCTTTCACCAATTTCCTGTGATAGGAAAGTGTGCAATTCTCGCGATCGCATCTACAAAATCAATGTTCATGGGAACTTCCAGGAACGTAGATGTGCTTGGAAAGGAAGTCGGAAGAATAAATATTTATTCACGCGCGGATATACATAAACCATTAATTTTATGATCAAATTGTGAAATTAAGTGAAATTCAAAACATGCGTTAACCAAAGTTTGCACGAAGCGAACACGATGGAATTATAAAAACGCCACACGACACGTGCAGTATAACGTACATTTTTAATACAAACTGCTAATTAAGGAATTATCCTTGTAAAAAGTTCCTTCATGGAACCATAAAGGAATCATCCACGCAGATATGACCCAAGCCATATCTGCCCGAGGGGTCGAGCCTGCATGGACACAGCGAGGGAGGAAGGCTACTAAGCTATACGACCATACCACAATGAAATTCAACGAAACTAATTTTGTGGAAGAAATATTTCCCCAGATATTAGGGGAAATTTTCTATATGGTGCGAGACCCACGTACTCGTACTACGTACGTACGTTGTAAAATCGTAACAGAAATGATAATTGATTTTGGTGGAGAATTTTTCCGTCAATTGACATCACCTTATTGACAGGAGAGTTGGTTCATGAACATGTTACCTTGACCTTTACGACCTAGAATTTACAACTTCGTCTGCAATCCTATTATATTTTGAAACATCACACACCACGCCATGTGTGGTAATAAAAGAATGGATGTATCACTTGTTTGTTGCATTTTATTTACACGTCTGCCTCGTTATTCTCATAATGTCTTATTTACAGCACACTAAATTCCAGGTAAAACCATCGTCCAATGCAGTCACACAGTGTACGCATATTTCCCAAAAGTACGATTAAAATAAGGTACGTATGAAGAACACGATTAATTTTGGTATTAGTCGTAATACTCACGAAATCCATGTACGTACGTACATTTGGGAAAAATATCCGGTTTCGCTTTCTGTATTTGTGAAAATATGTATTAAATATTTTTGTTTTGTAATTTGTTATAAATTAGGCAGGATATAACGAATTTTCGTTTTGGGCTTTAATGGACAAATAAATCAAGTTGGTAGGAGCAACGCGTTTCTTATGTTAAAATGCTCGTAAATAGTCCGTGCTGCTGGTCCGCATACAAGATTGCATTTTTAATTGTTGTAATCATTTCTTTTAGGTGGTATTATCAGATATGAATGGAAAATCACCGAAAAGGGTGATCAATCAACCAGGAATTTTGTAATCGTACTATAAATTTTGCGAGACCTACAGAATCGCCCTATAGTCGTTTGGATAAACTGCGAAGAAGAAAAACTTTTTAAAATCCTAAGCGTGTATGCCTAAAGGGTTGAACCCTTTACATGGAATGAAATTAAAGACAATTAATTAAAATTATTCGCTGTTTGGCATAAAAAGCTAACCTGATAATTTAGAGAAATCGTTAACCTCATTAGTCATTACACCTAACGGCTAATTACTTCTTTCAAATTTTTCCGAATGCACGGAGGTTTAAAAAAAGTTCTTTCAAAATAGTTTTACCCCGCTTTCCCGAATATTATTACAATAGTGAAATTTTTTAAAATTAAGAATGCATAATGACACACAGGTTTTGGCATTTCTCCGCACACCTCATTCAAACATTAGTCGATTAAGTCAAAATTGGCAACAGTTAGTACTTACTGCAAAACCAACCGTCTACGTGTTCAGATTCTAAATAGGATTAAATTCGCATTCGCACATAACGTATACATGAAAGTTCACCTGCGCAATTGTTTGTTAGGGTAGGTTGGTTGGGTAGATGGGAAGAAGGATGTAGAATATTTATCGTGAGAAAAACTGGGTTTTCCGTGAATCTCAGGATTTGCAATTTTCCACTTAAGTTGCTCATGGCTCATATGTCAAACTCTACTTGGGGCACCCAAAGGTTAAGTTAGCTAAGAATGGGGAATACATAATGATTCGCACGTACGTACACGTCATATTCTTCTCTTGTCTACTTCCGAGTAAAACTAATAAATATGAACGGATGTCCCAGGTAGATTACCATCTAGTCTGTTTACTGTTGAACGGAGCAGTAGTCATCATCGCGTCAAAAGTTTATCAGCCAGTGCTTTTTTAAGAGAGCAACGGGCTGTTTGGCTTTTTGGTGTGATACCTATCCATAATTTAATACCTCAAGGAGTTCAATCTCGGAGAAATAAACAAGGTGGGTTGCCTTAATCATAAAATTTTGTTAGAAGATTTTCGTCAAGATGTTAGGAAATAATATTTTGTTTACCCGCAAGTATAAACTGTTTTTATTAAATTTACAATTCCCAAAATTAGAGTAAAGTCCAAGCGTGGTTCATAATATTTTTCAAAATCTACTCCGTATAGTCGAGCTCGAAATGGAAGTCTCTCGACAAATTGGCATGATATGAAATTTTCCAGCTCAAAATATTCCGAAATAATTCCTCAAAGTTTCTAATTCCGAGTGTAACAGTTATGAATCGAAATCTCCAATTGTTAGTGAAACCTTTTAAATTACAAATTATGAAGTAAATATTAAGTAATTTTATTAGATTTATCACCAATTTTTCAAAGAACGCCGTTAGAATCACCGTTTTATGGAAAATCTGTTGAAACTAATACAGAATTTGACTTCTGCCTAGCCTGCAAGAAAGTAGTTGAATTTTTCGAAATGTAAAAATTAGAAATACCATAATCACTTCTAGAAAGCTATTTAAATTGTTCCGTTTGAAAAAATACTTATAATTATTGTCTTCATTATTTGCAGTCAAATTCAAAATGGACACACTCATATGGAAAGCTGCAACGAAGTCCATTCAAAATCTACCTGTGCAATACTACGCGTATGTGAAGCAATCTAATCCAAAGTTTTTCCCAGGGAATTATTTCACCATACCAGAAACAATTAACAAAGGTCTAGAGTTCCTAGAGGACATATGGTCCTCGACCACAAAAATCCTTCCTTCAACGAATGATGAGAAGACATCTGAGGTCAAAAATGACAAAGAAAACTGCGACAGCAATGCCAACACGAATACTCCCAAGGAACTTTATGCTTCAATTCTTTGCTTAGAACTCCTCTCAGATTTGGAAAACGTTAGCAAAACTGTTTTACAATCAATGAGAAAATTAATTCGAATCCTTCTCAAAATTGCACCCTTCAGCTTCACTGGGATCCAAGACATTCTAGAACGCGACGTCAGTAGCGGTGCCCTTGTCACTTGGGTATTAATGAAAGAGAAAATCCTTACTAAACATGCAGCAAAATATTTGGCAAGATTGGTAATTGGCAGAATTCAAGAAGATGATAAATCCACATTGGACCCAATCACAAGTGTCAACGTAATGAGGCTTTTATATCAAGTTGGTCTTCACAGTGATTCAACGGAAGATTTTCTATACGAAGCTTTGGAGTCAAAATCCTATTTAAAAGTTGAAAATTCTAAGACATGTTCACCAGATGCTTTCCTTTACTTTCTCTCCGCAACAATTGCTAATTGCCCACCAGCTAAACATAAATTTTCAAGTTTACTCATTCAAAGACTTGAAGAAAGAATTGGTGAACCCACGACCGAGCACCCACTCGATGCATCCATGAGGATTTTAGCTTTTGAATCAATGGGACTTCTTCAAACAGCCAAAGCTAGGAATCGTCTATGCGAAGAATTTACAATGTTAAAAAATCTTCAAAAATCAGATGGGTCGTGGTCATGTACTACTTTGTCAACAGGGTCATCAAAAAATTCATCAGTTTGGGGTAAAGGAATTGGGATTGCAGCTAATCTAATGTATCGTGAAGGAAAAGTGATCACGAGTGCATTCGCACTCAAAGCTGTCCATGTTTTTTATGAGAGAAGAAAAAAATCACTCGTTGGGAATAACCACCGCTCATCACACATCATTTTATGAACTCCAGACGGGTTTAGGTTGGAATTTTTGGAAGGTCTGGATTTTCCTTATTATTTTATCACTCCAAGTGTTACTATGTATTATTATATTGATTTTAATAAAAACAGAAAATTCAAGTTTACAACCAAGTAGTCTGGATATTTTTTCTAATAAAAATTGAATCCCACCTGGTCTGGTCATGCTTGCATAAGAAACATACAGCAAATGCGTGCAGAAATTCTTTCCAGTGTACACAAAAAAGTAGCTCATTATTGAAAAATCTACGTAAAACAAACACTATACATTTCCGAGGAATCAGACGCTCAATAAAGCGAACTGGGTAGACTGGCTGCGTCAAAAGCTGGATCGAACTGATTATGTCAATCAACGAGTTAAAATATCTGATCACGTATTAAAGATTTCAATTTATTGTTGTTTCTGATTGTTGGATTGGTTGTTACAATTTCACTGATTAGCACCTCACTAAAAATTTTGTATTAGCACCTTAGAAATTAGCGTCAAAAAGTTGCAAGTTCTTTTAAACTTGAAGCAGAACAGCTACTCCACCAAGAATCCATTTGGATGGTTTCTCTCGTGTTCTCAAATTAAATGTCCAAACATAGGTCGGTCCCCTGAAATTGAATAAAATTGAAATCAATTGTCTAATCTCTGAAGCGTATTGAACATTTTAACTTCGAATTGCTAAATTATTACCTCATCCTAGTTTTGTAGACCGGACATTCTAACATGTTCCGGCTGTCTTGTTTGTCTTGAGTGATGGCCTTCAAGTACACTACAGGCATTGGAGGGTATAAGTCCTTCAATTTTGACTCCGCAATTGACCCCGTAACGATGTCCCAACGGGCTCCTTCCATGAAAAGTCCATGTATACATGCACCATCACGAGGAGCCGCTCTAAAACAAGATTAAATTGTTTTGATGATTTTTTAAAATTTTGCGTCCTTTAAAAATTAATGTTTTCAAGACAAGTCGAACTCACGTAAATTCCTCCCTACTTTTCTTCGTCACGTCACACTGAAGACACATTTTGTCCAGTGGAAGTTCTTGTTTTCGTGCAGTACTTTGCATGATGGCGGTCAGGAAGGATTGCGGGTTAAAGAAACCTCCGAGCCAAACGGCGGGTGGGAGAAAGAAGTCCGTTGACCTAAAGAAAAATAAATATTCAAATAATCACAAAAAAAATTACATGGCCTTTTTAGTTTTAGGTTCTGGGCAGTTTAATACATTTAACTTACAGCTAAAAAGTTGAAAAAATTTACTCACCAAGTTTCCAAATCTCGAGCTCTCAGAAGTAAATCAGCGTACCAGGATCCAAGGCCCAAAGTTGAAGGGTAAGCTCGTCTGGTCCAAGCTGGTGGAACTTGGTCCAAAAATAAAGCGTTTGCTAAATCCTCCATATCTGGAGTAATCGTCAATTCTCCCTAAAAATTAATTGATAAATTAATTCAGTGGAAGTTGATTTGCAATTCCGACATTTTCTCGAAGCGTACCTTTAATCCTAGGTCAAGTTCCCGAAGTGATCGTCTCATTTCAACAGTTAACATGTTCATTCGCTCACATTCTTGAAGAGCTACAATCACGTAAGGTGTTTTATCCTCAGCCCTCCCGTGGATTTCTGCCATATTGAATGGGTCGGGTAACTTGTCCACGATGTCATCCAAAATTTGTTTGACCTAAAGGTAACTCCAATTTAGCAAGGAGAAACTATCGAATTATGCAAAATTAATTCAAATATTTAACCTTCTCCTCTTTCGTAATGCTTTGGCCACCTGCAGCTCCCGCATCTCTGGGTTGCAACTCAAAAATTGTTTTGAAAAGAGTTTCTATTCAAAAATAAAATTTTAAATTATTTTCCTTGTCAGATTTTATTTCAGCTTGAACTTGAGCGATAAGGAACCACCATATTAAATACCTTACCTGAAATCGCCGTAAGGACACCAATTTCGGCGTTGGGATGAAGTCCATACAAAATTGGAGACTCAGAAGGTAGTGCCTCATCAATGTACTGATGATATCCCAAGTAATCAGTGCTTGGAGGGGCCGGAAATCCTGGTGCATAATTAATCTCACCGTCCAACTAAAAATTATTATAATTTGACGGTTTTATTTACGAAATAATATCGTGGAGGGTGGTTCATGAATTAGTCGCAGATCGACGTAGTGGTTGAACGACATACCAACTCTTGTTGCATAAATTCCTCCAAATAAGTTCGGCAGAGTCGACGATCCCAATCATCCGTAATATGTCCACCGTACATAATTTCACCAAACAAATATCTCAAATCTTCCCATGGAACTTTGCTGTTAGCCTCCAAATAATTGAACAAAACGTTGACACTGATTGTGAGGTCCCCGGTGTTGAATGGATAAGATCGATTCCATCCTTGAGTTCCAAACTTTCGTCTTTCAGCTACAACAGCATGGAAATAGCAAAGTGAAAACAAAACTGCTTTGAATTCCAATTCCTTGGAACACGTTTCAAGAGACTCTTGACTGAAATTATCCAATGCTTTGTGCAAGTTTGCCAACATTCCAGTCGGAGGTTCGTTTGTGATTTTGATCGATGATTCCAAGATTCCCTGTTGTAAATGAGCAAAAAATTGTATTAAAAAATAAACCTATACATAAAATGCAACGTCTTGATTACTTACCTGTGGAATAATGTGGTATTCTGGACTTCCAGCTGGTTCCGCACTCAAAAACACCCGATATTTTTTGTTAGAATGCTCCCAGTTTTGTTCTAATTTCTTTTCAAGGGTAGCCAACCATCTCGCCACTAAGTGAATATTTTGGAGAATGACCCAGTGCCCTTGTGAACCTGCTGTGTCAAGTGCATTCTCTGCAACAATCTCTTGACCTTGCCCCAAAGAAACGCTGTGAAAGTTTCCTTTGTCCATCAAGAACCCTAATTTCTTCCCAAGAGTTTCCAAGTCCTAAAAATGATAGAAGATTTTATAAACTGACCATATCAAAAAATTAGAAAACTAGTACAGGATAGTTCATAACAATTTTCTAACACAAGGATGTAGAAGGTTAAAAATTTGAATCATACTTTAAGAGGATCCACCCCGGGAGATAGAATGAAAAATATTGGAGTTGTATTGGAAGATTCTTCATAAGACTTGGCAAATTCAATTCGTCTGGATTTGACATATCTGACTCCCAAAGTTTCTTCAACGTACACGCTAATGGCGTAAGTCATTCGATCTGGACGTAAAGCCCGCATTATGCAAAGACGCTGAACTCCAGCTTTGCTTTTCCATTCGGACGGCATTTTTTCTCGTTCAGGACTTTCGGACTCAACTAATTTCTTCCAACGTTTTGCTGAACCTTCTATGTCACGATCCAGATTTCTGTTTAAGATACATTGTTAAAAATTAAATATTTAAAATACACAAAACCTTTAGGGTTTTGTACTGTACACTACATCTACGCTCAATTCGTACCTGTAATCATCCATGTTGGCCAAACTTTTGATGGCTCCCCAACTATTGTTGGTAAGAAAGTCGACGGGACTCACGACGCCGGGTGTAATTGGATATCGAAGTAAGAAATCCAAATCCTTTGGTAAAATTGCATCTTTAGTTATTTGAATTTGAAAAGCCATTTGAGCCGTAAAAATGAGTTTATCAGACTCAAATAAACCACGAGTCGTGTACTGCCACACTGAGAATGAGATGGCATCAATAAGATTTTCAATCCGTTTAGAAACATCAGTGGCATGAGCGGCATGCTTAATTGCATTTTGAAATACAGTACTGAAGGCTTTCAAGGAAAATTGATAAATTGGATTGATTTTGTTCAAGTCATTCAAAATGAAGTAAAGGAGTGAAGCACGGGCTGCAGCTGGACGATATGTTTCTCTTGCTGTGTCAATTTTAGCAGATGTTATCACAGCTTCTTTTGCTTTCACTTCTACTTCTCCAGCAGTACGTTTAGTCGTCTCTAAATTTTCAACTAAAGCTGTGTCGTCCAAAAAGTTCCCTTGGGCTGATTGCAATCTTGTAAGAAGATCATCCTCCAATTTTTTCAAAAGAATTTTGAATTCATTCTGTTGTTTTGTCAGTTGACTTTTTTGGGATTCTAAATCTGGTCGTTCCACTTTCACGACTTCTGCAAGGAGTTGATCTTCTAAACCGTCTCGGGTGACAGTGAAATTAATCAGGGTCGTTTGAGCCTGCATTTCTGGCTTGTAGTGAGGGTTTGCCAATTTTGTTTGAAGAATTAGACGAAATGCTGGATTGTAGTCAATTTCTCTGTCTCCCATTTTAATGGCTGTTCCCTTTCTGATTAGATTTCTTGCCAGTAGTGGTTCCAGGACGGGCTCAATACTCTCCATGATATTGTCAATCAAGACCGTATGACCGTGTTGGATTGCCTCTTCAATAATATCTAAATATCCTTTTGACCCTAACCGAATGACCTTCAACTTGGATCCATACATGCTCTTGATCCACTTGATTCCTTGGAGTTGAGGATCAATCATCAAAGGCCAACGTTGTGAATTAATCAAAATTGATGCATTCTCACTCGACATTCTATCATTTGGCAAACCGTAATTGTTCCATTGAGCAATTTCAGCATCATCAGTCAAAATATTGAGAGGATCTACCGTGTCAGACATCGGTATTGGTGGCTTAATATTTTTCAGATACGGAACCCAAGTCTTATTAAGCAAATCGAGCCGGTAACGTTTGGTAAAACAACCCAAGTATGAAACAAAAGCAGTCACCAACAACATATCGCCAGGGATTGTCAGAGTACTTGCACGGTAATTAGCTACGTTTTGAATCCATCGATTTTTCTCAGCCCCGAGTCCACCAACCAATCGGTTAGCTAAATCAATCGTAAGAGCAGTTTTGTCCGCCTCAGCTTGACATTTCATTTTGGCTGCAATGGCAGTTTCATACTCACGAGTCAAAATTGTAAGTTTATCTTCCAATTCCTTAATTCTGACTTTGAGGAACTTAAGTCTTTCGAGTGCTTTGTTCAAAGTGTCAGTTGCCTCCTGTAAAGCTCTCCTTTTTGGAGCGACATCTTGGAACACGTCGTTAAACTTAAGGACGTTAATCACATAAGAACAAAGTCCTGAGGCTGCATACGACTTAGTTTTTACAAGTTCTGGATCAAATCCAGGAGTCTCTGTGAACGGTTTCATTGCCTCAACCATGGGCATAGTGATTTTCTCCTTGTCCATGTTAATCAACCCATCCAAAAATTTAGATACGTCTGTCATCATTGAGCTCTTTGCATTTTTCCAGGATTTATCCTTTGGAACCCTACCAGTTCTGGTTCCATCCCAAATAATGAACACAGCTGCCACAACGTTGATAACATCTTGGGGTGGTGACGTGAATGTCTTCAACTCCGT
This sequence comes from Protaphorura quadriocellata, assembly GCA_034698945.1. Classification (NCBI taxonomy): domain Eukaryota; kingdom Metazoa; phylum Arthropoda; class Collembola; order Poduromorpha; family Onychiuridae; genus Protaphorura; species Protaphorura quadriocellata. Next base: position 12,671 of record JAQGCA010000400.1, read on the forward strand.
GAGATTACCCTTGTTCAATGTATTCAAAGCAGCATAAGCAGCCTGTAGAGCTGGTTCAGCTTTTTCAAGTTCAATTCGACAAACTTCCTTAAATTTTGTAACTTCTTCAGCCACCACAGCAACTTTTTTCTCTTCAACTGCAGCATTTTCTTTCTCAACAGAGACAAGGGAAGTTTCCTTCCCGACAATTCTAATCAATTGATCTGCCTTGTCATTTTTTTCTTTGAGTACAACTTCTTGAACAGCCAAAACTTTTTTCAATTTTTCAACTTGCTCAGCACATGACTCTAATTTTGTTAGACCAGACTCTAATCGATCAGCCTTTGCAAATGCCTCCGTCTTCTTTGATGTCACAAGTTTTCCATACAAATCAATTTGTTCCAAGAAGGATTTTGGAGTCGTGTAATTGTAACGTTTCTCATTGTTCAAGTAAACTTTTGACATTTCATTCACAGAGTTGTGAACAAAGGCCATGAATCCAGCGATCGGGTCACGCAATTCATCCGGCAGAACGGCGATATCTTTCACAAAACGTTGAGACACGGATAACAGGGCTTCTTCCGGCCACTCTGGAAATTGTAAATATAGGCTGATTTTAACTGGACTCATATCGATTAAAAAAAAATTCTCGGCAAAACGAATTTTCATGTCAGTTTCCACTAATTTTTTTTATAATTTTCGAGATATCGTTTTCAAAATCGGTGGTCAGCGACACCGACTAGACTCTCAATGAACAAGAAACTCTCAAAAAAGAATTCAATTATGTAAACTTTCATACCATGAAACCAAATAATTGAAGTGCAGTTTGTAACGGCTGGGAATTTTCGGGAACGTGTTCGAAGTGTATTTCCAACAGGTGAAAAGCAAAGGACAACCTTCAAGACTTTTCTCACACGATCGATAAAAAATTTCCAACAATTCTCTCTTGTGTCTTGAAGTCCAACCGTTTTAACCTATTTTTCGAAAAAATTATGTAAAAACCCTTCTAATTAATAAAGTATACATTTATCCGTTATAAGCATTTACCTCAGTTCTCATGCTGGAAATAACATTTTCCACTTCATCGTCAGGTAAGATCTCAGGAATCTCACCGCTTGCTAGCATGTCATTGATTAAAACCAAGAACCGTTCTTCACCGACCTATTTATGAGTATAGAATATTATGAAACGGAAACTTTGCGAATGTAGAGTTTAATTAATGTTCACAAAACTTTACCTGAGCATCTGTCATTAAAAACCTGCAAAGTAATATAAACAAACAGTTTAGTTAATTTCATAATATAAAATCAAAACTACTAATGGAAATGGACGTTCCGATCTATGACACAGCTGCCTAGTCCTCAACTCATAGAATTCAATGTGACCTAGACCGTTTGACCTCTTGGCCGAAACACTTACATAGATCCCAAATTCTTTTGCCCAGCCTTGATGTAAAGTAAAGCCAAATCATTTTTGAGGTCAAGAATTCCATAGCCTTTCCTCAGAGCCACTTGAAATACGTCCACACCAGAAAGGAAAGCCGCCAAACGTGCCAAACTTTGTTTTCCACTGCCTCCAACTCCCACCATTAGTGCATTTCCACGTGGAGATTCAATGATACGGGAAATTCTACACACATAGTTGATGGCATCCTCAAACAATACCAAATTCATGATTGAATTGAAATCATTGTATGATTTTAGAACATCTGTCAGTAGTTTTTGGAGGTTTCCAAATTCTGTGACTGGCATGTATTTTGGGTCACCCATCCCTTGAGCAAAATGGCAATAAATCAACGGTTTCTCCAATACAGCCGACTCGTCCAATTCCTGAAATGTTTAAAGTAAAATCAACCTCTTTGTTTTTAATTTCAATTTTAACGGACCTTACCAGTTTTGGGTTAAAAGGAATTTTAAAATATATTTGAAAAATAGGCTCAAAAATGAAATATATAAGACCCAAAATGAATTGACAAAATGGTAAGGTCCTACATCTACTATGAAAATGTAAAAGTATGAAACTAAACTACAAATAATCATTCTAATCGTGCAAAATTACGTATTCCTAGTTTACAAAAAGTGATATCTAAATCTACCAATCTAAATTCATCGATTGATTCGAAAGTTTAGCTGAGCGTCTAGTGGTCTAGTTCGAAAGTAGCACAATTAAGTCACAAAATTAAATTTGACTGGTACAAACTGGTAAGCGTTTAAGCGTTCAAATTCAAAGTCTAAAGACACTAAGGATACCCACAGATGTCGTGATCTCCGGGAATATCTCATAGTGAAGTTGAGAGTTTTTCTTTAGCTGTAGACAACACTCATATTGCATTAGAGGTTATTCGTGCCTTTTTGTAATTAATCACAGACATGGATTAATGATAATTTATTTAAAATTCATGAATAATGACTGACAAGGAAACCTTATTCCGAACTAATCCGTCTTACCTCGAATCCTTTTTTCACGGAATCATTTACAAGCTTGTGAAAAGTTTGAATGTCCTTTTCTTCAATTAATTTGTCTCCATACACCCTGGAAGCTTCATGCATCCATAGTCTTACTAAATCCAGAGGAGTCTGAAGACATTCAAAGGTACTGAACAAGAGACCCTAGAAAATCAAATTTTTTTAGTAGATGTTTTCAAAATAAAAAGTGACTGAGAATCGACAGTTAGACAGTTTCGTCAAATTTTAAGGTGCTCACTTGAAAAATATTGGACAAATCTCGGAGATTGAAAATGTAATGGAATTTGACGGCAGTTGGAAGGAAAGTGGACGCAACTTTGGAATGAAGTGCAAGAGCAGCCGTGACGACACTTTGCGCTGTCCGTTGAACAGGTCCAGTGAATTTATGAACTTGACTAGCCAAATGTTGTGTTAGAATTGTCCGATAAATTGTTTGCAAAGCCTCACTCCCAGGGAATCCAACGGCAAATACTGCAAAATGGCGCTGGAGACGCGGGTTGATTGTAAAGCTTCCAGCAGTCGGATTCATGCAAGCAACATACTGGACATTGTTGATGTCCTTCAATGTGATCTTGATTCGGTCATACCAATGCTTATAATCCATGTGTTGACGAATCAGTGTATGACTTTCGACAGTGAAATATTCATCGACCTTAGGCATATTTAGATCATCAATGAAATAAATTAACTTCTTAGCTCCCGGTGGACCATAATTCCGCCCAGCTTTCTTTTCCAATGGTTTTTCCATAACTCTTTGGAGTATTTCAGATGTCGTGTAAAAATTGAATGGAACATTGGCGATCATATACGATTCTGGAAGTTGGGACAATTTATCACTGACCAAAGCTGTTTTCCCTGAACCAGCACTTCCAACCAGAAGACAAGGAATACTTCGCTCGATTAACATGTCCAAGAAGAATTTGACTCGTGTCGTCTCAGTTGTGTGCACCATTGCGGCCTGTAAGGGCAAGTCTGGGTCCAGATCAAACTTAGGCACAATTTCAACCCAAGGAACAAACTTTTTAGTTTCATTGTCAATGTAAAAGTCAAAAACTGTTCCACCAATTGGGAATTTGACATATTTGAACTCGTTCAACCACCATTTTGAAAAGTCAACTCGATGATCCAGAAGCTGATCTTGATAAGTCGCAGATCCGAAGGCCCAAATGACACAAAAGACAAAATAAACTTCATACCATTCCTTCGGACAATCATTGGGACAAGTTTCTTGGGTTATGAGACATTCCAGTAGATTACACAACAACTCAATGTGTGTGATCTCTGGTATTGGTGTAATTTTCTTGAACCGATTCTTGTTAATTTCAATGAGAGTTGGAACATATTTGTCAAAAAGGATTGTCAAATTCGCTTTCTCCGTTGTATTGTCTCTTTTATCAATCCAACTTGTCACGTATGGACTCCAACCAAGATCCTGTGGATTCAAATAAAGAATTCCAGCCCTGGACACAGTAGCAGGGGTCGCAGTTCTTAAAGTATAGATTTCAAATATGAGTCGCATCATTTTGGTGAGAGCAATCCGTTCATTACTGGCCAAAGTCAAAACCTTATTATCATCCATGACTGTGTTCAATGATTCAATCCACAAAGGATCAATATCCCCATCCAGAATGAGCCATTTTGGTCCATCTCCAGTCAAATTTGCTTGATCTCTCATTAAGACGGACAAAATTCCATCTTTCCATTCTCGAGTGGACGGATTAATGATTCCAAAAAGTTCATCATTAGTAACAGCTTTAGGGTTCAGGTCGTTGAACATAGGTTTATGTTTTAAATTCTGATGAGTCTTGTAGAGAGTCTTCCAAACCTGAGTTTTCCCAGTTCCGGCATTCCCAATAATGAAAACGGAATGTCGAACATCAAGAAGTTCTTGAAGTTGAACCACTTTAAGAACGAAATTATCTTCTGGTTGCAACTTGAGATGAATCATGGCAATTTTAATTGCCTTTTCAAATTCCAAGTCACGTTTTCGAGGAACGTCCAAAGCCGGGAAAAGATCTCCAATAAGTCCCATGAAGACAGGAACATCATCCGTCACAATCTTCGGAACGTTGAAATCTCGAAGAGCTCGAATCAAAACCTGGTCTTCGGGGCGATCCGAGTCTCCTCTCTTCAAAGCACCAGCAACCACAAGAACAGATTTGATAGCCCGTAATCCCCAATCATAATGATCTTGTTTACTCAACAATTCTTTGCACAGAGTGTAGAGTGTAATGAATTTTCGAGCCAATAATCTGGCTTCTTGGAACCCTTCGGCCACCAACATGATTTCACTAATTAGCTCAAAATCAGGGACAACCATGGCACAAGGTCTGAACAAAGTCTTCAGATTCTCAGGAAGCTCAGTTCGTCCGGCGTAACCTGTAATTTAGTTTAATTAATAATTTAAGGCAACATTGCCTGAAACAATATAACCGAGGTCATCCTCCTCGGAGGTGACCTCAGGCGATATTTCGCACCTGGATTCATTGTAATGAAGATGCCGACAGTCGGAATCAGAGTGATCTCTTCGCCCATGAAACTGAACCTTGTTTTCTTGTCACGGATTGCATCCTGAATACAATTTTGAAAAAGTTACATTTTAGAAAAATTATTTTCTTTACAAAAACTATGTTTCCCAAACCCACTTGAATAGACTTGACTTGTACTGCTACGACGGATAATACTTCAACCTAAAAATAAGTAAAGGTTGATCGATTTTAAAATATATTTTGTGTGCTTTAATTTTCAAATAGTAAAAGCTTACGCTGATTCGGTTGAACTCGTCAAAGCCTGAAAGAAATAAAATTCAAAATTAATTGCAAGTTCTTCAAGTCCGATTTATAAAATATATAGATAGAGTTATTTACATCCCCAAGCTCCAGTTTGAGCCAGTCCTTTGTAAATGTTTCCAATACTGCGGTAATCCATTTGTTCGGAACAATTGAACACATAGACCATAATTCCCAGCGCTCGACCCAAATCTTTAATCAATTCAAATAACATAATTATGAGAACAGAAAAAATTTATAAATATTAAAAATGTGAAATAAAATCACCTTTAGTTGTCTCAGTTTTACCTATAGTGAAAATATAAATAAAAATACATTACATTTTGGTCGTACAGTGGTTTAAATAAAATTGAGAAAATTTTAATGAAATACCAGTTCCGGCCGGACCAGCAGGTGCACCACCCATGATTAAATGAAGCGACTGTAAGAAAGGCAAAGAGTTTAAGAATGAATTGATATCGGAAACATGAAAATAAAGTGAAAAAGAACATGATGCTATTATATCCCTTACTTGTGTCAGAGTAATATAACATCGATCCTGTAGAGCAAAAGAATTCATTCAAATAATAAAATAATACTTTCTTTTTTAATTTGTATATAACCTTATATGCTACTTATAAATGTCAAATTACCGTCAGGGGCGTGATAACTGTAATCAGTAAAAAAAAGAAAATAGTAATTAAAAGAGTAAAACTTCAAAAATGAAAGTTTCTCTGGTTTAATTTCTAAACCTACCCAGACGAGGAGTATTTCCAAGATACTCGTACCAGTATCGAAATTGAGCATCACAAATGTTGGCGAAACAATCCCCTTCTTTGTCATCCCATCGATGACGAAGTTGACACTGCCATTGGAAGGCTTGAGCAAATTCAACTCTCATTTGGATTAGTTTTCCAACCACGTCACGAGAGTGGACATCGATAGTACCTAGTGAAGCCACAAATTAATTTCATTTGAAAAAGCATATTCATATAGAAATCCGGTCGATTAGCACTAATTTTGAGAATTATACGTACAGATAGTCATGATTTTTTGTCTTTCTTGAGCTGTAAGACTGCCCAACAGAAGTCCAATCAGTGTACTGAGTTGACCGACCTAAAGTATCAAATTAAAAATTTATTTTAGTCGTGTTCAATCTTATTTCGTAATCCAGGTAAAAATATCCGTCTACGTACCTGTTTCCTGTGGTAATCCTTCAAAGCATTTTCGTAACCTTCCTCGAGTTTTGAAAATGCAATATTTACTTCTGTCGTCCACCAAATCTGTAATAAAATAAATTTTATTGTGTAATCATTACATTGGAATAACATGCTTTCAAAATTTTCTCGTAATACTTACCTGAGTTCCACATAGAGCAACTTGGGCAGGGAAATCTACATTTTACAAAATAGAAATATATATAAAATTGCAGCGAAATTCAATAGACAAAAATCTGCAGTCACTTTTAAAATAATAGATTTAGACAACTAACCTTGAACCCATTGTTCTCGAGGTTTATCCTCATAAGTATTTACACTCTCTGAGAAGTAAAATCGAGTGGTTGACCTCATACTTGCTTCCAGACGACTCAGCCAAACTTCGACAGCCCCAGTACAATCGCAAGGTTTGTCCAGATCAACTTTTTCTCCGTCTTTAGCTCTCATAGCACAAGCAATCTTCGTTGGTTCACCATTCTCCTGGGTAAAATCAAGCTTGGCCATGGCATCGAACAATTTTGTCAAATGTCTTGCCACGAGCTCAGGTTCATTTCCATTGGACAAGATATCCAAAAGATCAACGGAGGAGACAAAGTAAAATCGAGGAAATGCAAGACGTTTCGTTTCCAAATAATCCGCCAATGCTTTTTCACAAACGGCCAATTCTTTTTGAAGACGCTCCAATTCAGGGAGAAGTCCGCCCTGATTCGTGGACTCGACTACATTTTTGGACTTATACATAATTTGTAGAACTTTCTGTAAATTGAACAATAAGGAGAAAATATTACGTATAATTTCATAACTACATGTGTCGTCTAAAAACATCAAACTAATTTAACATACCTTAAAATCTTTATCTATTTTGTCAAATCGAGCAGAATCATCCGGTAAATTCTTTCGAATATCTTCAGATGCAATGAAAATAGATTCCAAATGGGACCATGTACGTTGAACCTCGCCCAATGTGAATAAAACCTGATCAGCCATGAACAGGCGATTCTGCCAATACTCCACTTCTTCATGGAAAAAAGAAATGTATTTTGACATTGCAATATTTTGAAGCTGCACTTGATTATCCTCAAGAATTTCAATCAATTCCTCTGATGCACGAATCAATTGAGTTTTGGTCCTAGTATGAAGTTCAAATTCATACTCCTGAGTTGACCATGTTGAATCCAATTCCCTCAGAGTCTTCTCCATAGAACTCTCCTTCACAGCCTTGTCCACAATATTTTTCACCTCTTCCTCAAAATTGTGAAGATTAAGTCCAACTAAATCAGCCAAAGTGGTCGTGTCGTCCATCATAAATTTGACCTAAATATTTTATATTCGCATGATCAAAAAGTCCAAAGTAGTTGTTAGTTATTGATTTGAAAAGATTCGTATAAATAAACGTAACAAATGCTCAAAAATTAACAGACTCACGATCAGTGTCTTTATAAGGCGTCGCAAGACCTTTCGGATTCCGCATTAAGAAATTTTAACATTAATTAATTAATTATTAGTAGTAGTTATATTAGATTTTCCATCGAAAGTGGAGACTCAATAAAGATTACTGGGCTGTTGGACATGTCGACTAAAATTTTACATCGAACACACTGTTGTTCACAATTTTCGAACGAATTCTTCCTAACGAAACTGAAATTAAAAACATTTCATACCTTTGTGGCCTGCATAAGTTCTTCCCAATGCCGTTCGCGGATAGAAGGATTCTGAAGTTCAGCGACTGACTTGAGTGAAGAAATCATATTTCGGATTGTTGCTTCAAGAGTATTGAAAAGCGGCCAAGCTTTGACATCCTTATCCATTGACTTGACCTCCTTTGCCATTCGCTTACATTCCAAATCCATGTTCTCTACCTGAGAAGTGAGAAAAAATAAGCAGATTGAGTCTTGAGTGCGTTTATGGAGTTAAGGCACCCTCGGAATATCAGGCGACATTGCAAATAAATTGTTCCTGTGAACAGATTCTCTCTTACATTAATATTTTGCCATGGTGTGGTTTTCCAGTCTTCGATGGAAGAAGCCACAATGAAAATGTAATCCCAGAGCTGTTTTGCGAATCGAAGTTCTTTCCGACATTGTTTCAGTGCCTTTGGTTCAGGAACATGGACTTCAAATAAACTTGCAGCCTCGCAAATCTTTTTATAGTCTTCCTCATGAGCATTAATGGCAAAGTGAGTGTCATCAATTTCCTTGTACGGGAATGGACAATTGACACTGTTCATAATTTCAAAATAAATTTGGACACAAAATAATAATTAATTATTTAAAGAGAATTTGAACTTAAAAATCTGATCTTACTCGAAGAAGGCCAATTTCTTGAAGGACTCTCTGTAATTGGATTGTCTCGCATCAAAGTCTGAGATTCTTTTCCGAATTGAAGAGACTTCTTGGGCTTGGAGAGGAGCAACTTGATGTTTAACTTGAATTGCTAATTTCTTTGTGTTATTCCATTTTTGTGGCAATTCTTCTAGTTGGACAAAAACGGCTTCCGGCATTTCATAGTCATAAGATTTCAATAGTTCGATGTATTCTTTAATGGGCTCAAACATATTGTCTGTGGTGACTTGGCGTTCCTTGACTTGATGAAGAAAACCCATGACGGAAATGAGGGTCGTAAGGTCACTTTCTCGGAGTGTCTGGTTCAGACCTTTCTCTGCTTCCGTAATGAATTGTTCAAGATTGGACAAACTATCAGACAAAATACACATTTTAAATTAAATCGAAATCGAATCATCGGATCAAATTCATATCTGATGATACGATCGAATTTTCGTGTCGTAGTCCCAATTATCAATAAATTAAAATATATTATTCCAACTCACCCTCCAATTACACTGTCAATCAAGTACTGCTTGAACTAAAATATGTAATAAAATCAAATCAAAAATTAGAATTCAATAATAATATCCATCAGATAATTAATTTTGTAAAATATCTAACCATTAAACTCCACTTTTTCACTGTATTTAAAAGAGTTTGTCGGAATGGTTTCATGTCAAGCCTTAACCATTTCTCAAAAACAATTTCGTGTTCAAACGTTTCGACCTCCAGATAGATGTCCTCAAATTTATCAATCTAAAAGAGTCAAAATACAAAAAATTCAGTCGTACATTTAGAATAGGTGTTAGTGTATATTATGCTCTGCAGTTCTCTTCTGTGTTTTACGTACTCCTTGATTACTCAGTTTTGCTGAAAATTTTCTCAGAATTGGAATGAAAACAAGGTCATTAAGATCATGAACTTACGGCTTCCTTGAATTGAGGTAAAGTTGCAGGTGTGGAAATAGGTTCTTCTCCAACTGCTCTGGCTTCAATTTCCTCGGCGCTTAACTGATGTCCATATTTCAAAAACTGATTAAGGTAATCCAAACGATCGTCTTCCCAAAGGTAAGCGTAAGGCTCAAATCTCAGTGTGTACTCATAAGCTTGATTCATGACTTGCTGGACTCGTTCTTCAACATCCGCTCTCATGTCACTCAGATCATCATTCGACTCAATTTCGTTCTGATCAGAAAAGTTATATTTAGTATGTAGAGTAAACTATTATATGCATAATATGTGGCTTTGTACCAAATAATCTGGACCACCGTTCATTTTGATTCGTTCGATAAGTACAGCTTGATGAGAAATGTCTGCCAAAATATCTTCGACCAAATTCAGGAAACTGTTAGCTTGTGTAAAATCTAAGGCTGGTTCAAACACAAGTTCATTGTCGATCAACTCCATTTGTACTTCCATCAAAGGGGATGGCGTTAGGTTTGAATCAGTGTGGTCCACTAAGTACCCAAAACTGTAAAAAGGTAACGATTTTAAAAATTTGAAACGACGATAAAATTTTGTCAACGGGTGTGGCTCCCATCAGGTCCAAATTTCGTTTATCCTACCTGCTTTGAAAATTCAAATCACATAAAGCTCTATAGCTAATAGTTCTAATAGTTCTAATCGCTAAATAGTAAGATTTACTTACTAGGTCTGACCCAGTATTGACAAATCACTTCTGACCATATCTACTTACCTGACTGCCACCGTCTTAATGAGACCAGTCACGACAAAAGCGTCCAAGTAGGTCAAATATTCGTTCCACATGGCTGGCGTCGTATTTTCTTCATACATAAGTTCTTTATTTTTGGCTACAAGTTCCTTGATTTTCACAGATGTCTCTTTGATCTCCTTATAACGTTTTTCTTTCTTTTCCATGGCGTAGTCATCCAAACTGAGCAAAAGATCTTTCCTGGAATCTTTTCGTTCGAATAGTGGATGAGTGACCCAGCCAACAACTAATTTCTGGAGGATTTTGACGTTATCTTGAGCCTTCTGCAGTTTCAATTCGACATCCTTCACTGGTTGTTGAAGACTATCAATGAAGGCCCAGATTTCTGACAGGGAGAACAAAGCATTTCAATAAATTCTTTTAAATTTGTTTCATTATCAATCGGAGGAATTCGTTAACTCAGGCAGTTTGGATATTCAAACCACAAATAATGAACTAATCTTTCGAAAATAATGAACTAGCTTTGCTCTAACGAGGAAATCACTCTCGTTCAAAATTTCGGACTTTTGATTGGATCGGATTTTTACATGGAAATTGGCTTCCTTGTTAACTATTTCCCGAATTCTCTTTGACTCTAGGAATAACACACGTTACATATTTCAATTGCTAACTTACCTCCAGTATCACTCCACTTCAGATCAGTCTCGCCTCTTTCGAGGATCTTGTCGATTTGCGATATTTTGTTGTCCAGTAACGTTGATTCGACAGGGTTTGATGAACTATGGACTTTATTGTACCAACGAGCTATTTGGTCCAAATTGATCAGATTTTTACGAAATTCTTCTTTTTTCTCGTAGAGATTCAATGCTTCCTGTGGAATACTGTCATAGCCCGCTAGTTGCATGTATCGAACATCTTTTAAGGCCATTGCGAGCTGTTAAGCGATTAATTTACCAGTTTAAGTACGATTAACAATTCGGTAACATACTAGGTTCCGAAATTACCTCAACACTAAAGTTGATGGAAATACTCTGACTATCCTGGCGATTGATAATATTTTCTTGGAGATAAGTTTCGGCCTCAATTCTCATTCTGATTGCCCATTCTTCAAATGTACTGTCCTGGAATTCTTTCAAAATATCTTGAAGCTCTCCTTGTTTCTCCAACATGACCACAGTGTCTTCTTCCTCCATGATTGGAAGTTCAAGGCTTTTGAATTGTTCAACGTACTCAGCAGATCTCTCAAGCATATTTCTAGCCCAATATACGCTAGCAGAGTATGGTGGTAACATTGTGTCAATCATTTTTCTGTCCTCTGGATCTTCGAATGCTATGACTTGCTCATCGAATAGCTCCTACAAAAAGTGGAAGTAATTACAACCTCTCCAAAAAAGTGAAGGCAGACACATTCACGTGTGATACCCCATGAACGCTCGGATGGAAAATTACTGTGATGTTGTGAAGTTCAAAATTTTGAAATTCTGTAGATGGATTGTGTTACCAGAATTTTAAGAGGAATCCGAATAACACAAGATATATCAAAGTCTGACCATCCAGACAGAATTTATAAGGTCGGATAATTTTTGAAAAATGCTTCTGTGGTGACTCTAGCTATAACTAACTCTAATATTTAATGGTGTTACTATCCTATTGGGACACCCGGGAGTTGGTTAAGAGTTATTACGGCATCCAGACGGTAGACGAACTGACAAAAAATCGGCTAACCTCCTACCGTCAGTTTAAATCAATATCGGAATAAAGTAAAATAAAATAATCTTACTTTTATATGATCAACATCTTTCTCAATCATCGCAACATAGTTTGCGTATTTGGGTTCAAAGTCTGCTTTGATGACTGGACGTTCCAAAAGAGTTCCAAGAACCATGATGAGTTTATAACAAGATTCTGGTGTGTGACAATCGTCCATGGCTTTGCATACAATTGAAGAAACTCGTTGATCCACATCATCCACTTTGGCCAAAAACTTTTCATTGTCCTTTTCAAAGCTGTCATCCTCGGGATCAGAGCAGTCATAAGTAGTCCCAGCATATTTTTGATAAAATTCCATAAATTCTTCATAAATCTCCAAAATCTTTGCACTCAGGTTTCGTCCCTTCCCTCCTCCAATATCACAGCGCTCTAACTTGTAGAACTCGACGGATGTGTCGAAGAAATTCTGTAGTGAAAAAATTACAATATTTGATGGTGGCCATCCGGATTTCACGCATATGTTACTTTTAAAATGTAATTAACCTTCAAACTTTTTATGCGGTCCAAGAATATGTCGTAGCGTTTAAAAACCAAATGTGGGAGAAAATCCCAATTTTTGGCATCACTCGTCTCGTCAAAGTAGACTGGAAGTGTGGCACGGAACTCATCATAGAGATCTCGGAAATACTGGAGAACGTCTAAGACCATGGATGTCTTAACGAGACCTTCCTCTGGTTCCATTTGAAAGATAGAACTTCCTCCCAAGTATGACCTTGCCATCTCAATCAGCAAATTACAGATTTCTTGAAGGAGGACAATTATTCTGGCTGCAGAGCAATAGTATCGAGAGTAACCCCAGATCAGGCAAACACAGTGCATCATGGGTCTGAGCAGTCTTTCTAAATCATCAAAATTGGCAGTGGAAACCATGTCCAAATCTGTGAACGTAAAATATTAATCGATATAATGGGTTAACTTTGCTCGACATTTTGAGTACGGAAAGTTCCGAATTGAGTCCCACACTTGCACTTGAAACGGGATCTCGGAAACACCCGGACCACTTTGTACAATTAACATAATTACGTTTCTTAAACGGCTTCAAATGAACAAGAATGTCTTGAGCTTCAGCCAACGCCGCCACAACATTTCGAAACATTGTCTTAAAACTTGGCCAATAAGTTGAACCAGTTTGTTCCAGAATGACGGCCATTTTTCGGACACGATCCTCATTGATTTGATCATAAATGCACTGAAGGTCAAGAACTCTTTCTTCCCAGAAAGCCAATTCTGAGATCGGAGTAGGGAAATTCCCGGACTGTAAAGCCTTTGAAGAGTCTTGTCTCAGAACTTCATTGATGTGTTGACTCCATTTGATGACCAATGTTTCGATTTGTGTCTTCAGTTGAAGATCCACTTCACTTTGACCTCTGTGTAGTGTAAACGTGAAGTAATTTTGTAATATAGTCTCAAAATTATTTCTTAACTACTGTAATTATAAGACCGACCCCAATAAAACTTTCCGCTCATTCTCATCAATAGCATCCAAATTAAGTGGCATGGGCAACAAAGTTTTTCCTTTCAGCTGACCCTGTACACTGTATAAAACTCCACAGATTTCTTGAGTGTGTAGTTTGACGTCGGCCACGACCGTAATCGGCCATTTATCTTGATTCATCTCAGCGTTAACAACAGGGCTGATAACCTAGGAAAAAATTAAAGATTACACCAATGAAATGACCAGTTAATTAAAATAGTGTAACGTATTAAATTAAGATTTCAAGCTCACATCCTCTATAAAAGTAACTAAACTCTCAAGGGGTTGATGACTCAGGTCACCGCTAATCAGATTTTCCTTGAAAGACATGTCATCTCTTCCAAGCACAATTGGCTCCTTTCGAAGGAAATAACAAGACTTGGTTCGAACGCTCGTCGGGTACCCATCAGCCGCGATCAATTGACCTCCAAGGTTCAAATACATCACCAACATCTAAACACACAAAAAAAAATAAGTTAATTTTAGTTTGAGGTGCGATCAGATAATACCAGCTTATATGATCTGTAATTACCTGGTTTTCCTCTCGGTCAAAAAACTCTTGGATGACCGTGCGGTAGTCTTCTGTCAAAAGCATTTTTTGCCATTTGTCCATTTTGATCTTGAGGGACCTTGTGCAGTAGTCAAATATAAAGTCAAGTCGGGGATCGTGACCCGGCTCGTACTGTCCTGGCTGGTCTTTGCCTCCAGCCATTTTCGTTGATTTTTATTCCTGAAAGTAATTAAATGATTTGAAGTTTTCTCATTTACGTTGAATTCATTGAAGTATTGTGTTTGATTAGCCTTTGCCAGAGAGTTTGCCCATGTCAAATTATGTTGGTCTCTGATCCACCGTCGTACCCCAACATTGTCATTATCATAAATCGGAAATACTAAGTACACACAGATTCTACGGAGCGGTCCATAACTATTTACTTCACCTACAGACCAATTTGGAAATTCATTAAAGTGAAATAAGGGTATTTTAGTACCCTGCAGCGAAATATACATTTTGTAAAAAAAGTAATGTGGGATTAATACAATCATGGATCCTCCGAATTATGCGGTGCTAACAGACACGCAGAAATTAACTCACGAGAAAAAGAAGAGATATTGATTTTTGTTGGTTCAAGATTTAACCAATATATAGGAGTACGATTAGTTTAATAATATAGCTCATTTCATACGACTAGAATAAATTCTCTACAAAACATAATTATCTCAATTATTTCTGGAAGCTCTCTAAGTTCGGTTGTACCTATGGGATAATCAGTATTGAACTACCCTGTCCTGTACGCCCTAACCATCAGAATTTCGAATTTTTCAAACTTACCTCAAATCCTTGAGTTGTGTTTTGTGTTTACTATTGTACTTTTGGTGTGTTTATATTGAACGGAAATTAAATTAGGTTTTGATTTTTTTTTAGTAAAACTGTGAATATTCGAAGTGAAACCAGAAAATGAATTAAACGTGAAGCGAGATGTATTCTGTACGAGTTGAAGTATAAAAGTGAAGGCGAGGCGAGGGTGTCATTGACCATGACCATAATTTTGTTTAGTTTTTAGTCCAACCTGGTTGTTTGATCAATTTCACCAGTCGTCACGTCAATATCAGAACGGATTTCTATGTACGGGCCAGTAGTTTAAACTCTAATGCCAAGCTACCTAACCTACACGCGCGAAATCTGTCCAGCGCTGATTTTCATACATCACAATTATTTCTGGAAGCAGTAAGCACTTATGTTCCGGTTGTACCTGCATTAATCAGTGTTGAACTACCCTGAATGCCCTAACCACTCAAATTATTAGAGCAAAGACTTTATCCAGGCCGAAAGGGGTATTTCAGAATTACGAATTTTTCAAAACTCACCTTAAATTCTACGTTGAGTTTTTATTTCGTATCGCACTTTTGTAGTGTGGTTATATTGAACTGAACTGGAATTTTATTTTGTTCTTTTTAGTAAAATTGTGATTCAAATTATATTCAAAGTTTTTATGAAACCAGAAAATGAACTAAACGCGAATTACGTGAAGCGAGACGTTCTGTACGAGTTGAGTATAAAAGTGAAGGTGAGGAGGGTGTCGTTAATTGACCAGAGTCATAATTTTGTTTGGTTTTTGGTCCAACCAGGTTGTTTGATCAATTTCACCAGTCGGCAGTCCGTCGTCAGGTCAATATATTTATAACGCCAAGCCCCGTACCATGAAGTAAGTCAAAGTAACAAGCTTTTGTAGTTGTTTTCAGTTAATACTAGGCTGACTTAAGTAAAGGGTGTCCCAATCAGTTTTCAAAGTATGGACCAGGTATTCGAAAAATATATTTTTATTGCAACTTCGATAGGCCTTTCTTTTACATTATTACATTTTACGATTAGTGATGTTTTCTTGTCAAAAACTTGCGAGGGTCATAATCTATTTCACATGCGGGACAAAATATTTGTAATTATTACGAAAATCAGAACAAGCTGCTATCCAGTCAGTACGGGCGGTGTAGATGTAGATGGAGTTAAAACCAAACCAAAACCAAAATAAAATGTGAAGCTAGAACCAAATCCAAAAAATGTCACATGTTCGGGCACCATTTTATCTCACCCCGAAATAATTTCTTGTATTGCACATTGAAACAGTATATTGCACGGTAAAATAGTATTATCTCATCTGTCGTGGATTTAACTAAGCAGATTATAATGGCGGCTTCTGTTTTTGGAAGGCGTCTGCCACTCGTAGGAGTGCCCAGAGCGCGGGACATGGACCCCCCTTCCTAAGGCGCTCCATACCCCCCAGTCAAAGACCACATTCAATAGGTCTCTGGCCGAGTCGACCAAC